>JAUMJK010001284.1:0-114889 GCA_033558105.1 Coccyzus lansbergi
GGGAGGGCAAGGGTTTGGGGTCTGAGTGTCCCCCCTCAGGGTCAGGGGGGATATTGGGGGGGGGGGTGGGCAAGGATTTGGGGTCTGAGTGTCCCCCCCTCAGGGTCAGGGGGGATATTGGGGGGGGGGGTGGGCAAGGATTTGGGGTCTGAGTGTGTCGTCCCCCCCCTCAGGGTTAAGGGGGTGTTGGGGTTGGGGGGGGGCAAGGATTTGGGGAGCTGAAAGTTGGGGATCCCCTAGGGTAAAGGGCCTGGGGGGGGGGGGGGCTGGAGGGGGTCCTGGGTCTGTGCCCCCCCCCCCCCCCATAATCTGGGGGTGCAAAGGTTTGGGGGGGTCTGGGGTGGCCGTGGGGGGGTGTGTGGAATTTTTTGGGGGGTGTCCCTGATGTTGCCCCCCCCTCAATCCCAGTGCCCCCTGGGGCTGTGGCTGCTGTCTCCTTTGGGGCCTTCGTGGTGGGGGCGGCGCTGGCGGGGGGGCTCTGGTTCGTCCATGGACGCACAGGTAAGGGGGGGTCCCCCCCCAGCCCCGACCCTTGACACTCCCCCCAACCCCATCCCAGTGACCCCCCAATTACCCTCCCACTAATTCCCCAGTGCAATCCCAGTGACCCCCCCAAGTACCCCCCCAGCCCCTCATATCCCAGTGACCCCCTAAACCCACCTCCCAGTGCCCCCCCAATCCCAGTGACCCCCCCAAGTACCCCCCCATATCCCAGTGACCCCCTAAACCCACCTCCCAGTGACCCCCCCCCATCCCAGTGACCCACCCGGTGACCCCCACCCCACCCCAGTGACCCCCCCCCAAGTGCCCTCCCAGTGCCTCCTTCCATCCCAGTGACCCCCCCCCCAAGTGCCCCCCAGTAACCACCCCATATCCCAGTGACCCCCTAAAACCACCTCCCAGTAACCCCCTCCATCCCACTGACCCCCTAAAACTGCCTCCCAGTGACCCTCCCCATCCCAGTGACCCCCCCAGTAACCCCTCCCATCCCAGTGACCCCCTAAAACTGCTCCCAGTGCCCCCCTCCATCCCAGTGACACCCCCAGTAACCCCTCCCATCCCAGTGACCCCCCCTAAGTGCCCCTCCCATCCCAGTGACCCCCTAAGACTGCCTCCCAGTGACCCCCCCCCCATCCCAGTGCCCCCTTCCATCCCACTGACCCCCCCCAAGTGCCCCCCCAGTAACCACCCCATATCCCAGTGACCCCCTAAACCCACCTCCCAGTAACCCCCCCCCCCCCTCCCAGTGACCCTCCCGGTGACCCCCACCCCACCCCAGTGACTCCCCCAAGTGCCCTCCCAGTGACCCTCCCCCCTTCCCAGTGACCACCCCATCCCAGTGACCCCCTAAAACCACCTCCCAGTAACCCCTCCTATCCCAGTGACCCCCTAAGACTGCCTCCCAGTGACCCCCCCCCATCCCAGTGACCCCCCTAAGTGCCCCCCCACTAACCCCCCATATCCCAGTGACCCCCTAAAACCACCTCCCAGTGCCCCCCTCCATCCCAGTGACACCCCCAGTGACCCCTACCCCATCCCAGTGACCCCCCCTAAGTGCCCCTCCCATCCCAGTGACCCCCTAAGACTGCCTCCCAGTGGACCCCCCCCCATCCCAGTGACCCCCCAAGTGCCCTCCCAGTGCCCCCTTCCATCCCAGTGACCCCCCTCAAGTGCCCCCCCAGTAACCACCCCATATCCCAGTGACCCCCTAAACCCACCTCCCAGTGACCCCCCCCACCCCGCCCCATCCCAGTGACCCTCCCGGTGACCCCCACCCCACCCCAGTGACCCCCCCAAGTGCCCTCCCAGTAACCCCTCCTATCCCAGTGACCCCCTAAAACTGCCTCCCAGTGACCACCCCCCCATCCCAGTGACCCCCCCAAGTGCCCCCCCACTAACCCCCCATATCCCAGTGACCCCCTAAAACCACCTCCCAGTGCCCACCTCCATCCCAGTGACACCCCCAGTGACCCCTACCCCATCCCAGTGACACCCTAAGTGCCCCCCCCAGTAACCCCTCCCATCCCAGTGACCCCCCCCAAGTGCCCCCCCATCCCAGTGACCACCTAAAACTGCCTCCCAGTGACCTCCCCCATACCAGTGACCCCACCAAGTGCCCCTCCAGTGCCTCCCCCCCCAAGTGCCTCCCAGTGCCCCCCTCCATCCCAGTGACCCCCCCCCCACCTTTGCCCCCCAGCTCCCCGCCCCCCCCAGGTCCCCCCCAGCTCCAGCACCGCCCCCCCCGCTGGAGGGGGACAGGTATGGGGGGAACAGGGGGATACTGGGAGCACTGGGAGGGTTGGAGGGGGTGGGACTCAGGAACTGGGGGATACTGGGAGCACTGGGAGGGTTGGAGGGGATGGGACTCAGGAACTGGGGGATACTGGGAGCACTGGGAGGGTTGGGACTTGGGAACTGAGGGATACTGGGAGCACTGGGAGGGTTGGGACTCGGGAACTGGGGGATACTGGGAGCACTGGGAGGGTTTAGGGGGGTGGGACTCAGGAACTGGGGCATACTGGGAGCTAGGAGGGTTTAGGGGGGTGGGACTTGGGAACTGGGGGGGGGGCACTGGGAGCATGTAAATGGAGATAGTGGGGGGGGACTGGGTATACTAGGAACTCAATGGGGATGTAAATGGAGCTACTGGGAGGGCACTGGGTATACTGGGAGCTCAGTGGGGGTGTAAATGGAGCTACTGGGAGGGCACTGGGTATACTGGGAGCTCAATGGGGGGTAAATGGTGATACTGGGGAGGGCACTGGGTATACTGGGAGTTCAATAAGGGGTGTAAATGGAGCTACTGGGGGGGCACTGGGTATACTGGGAGCTCAATGGGGGGTAAATGGTGATACTGGGGAGGGCACTGGGTATACTGGGAGTTCAGTAAGGGGGGTAAATGGTGATACTGGGAGGGCACTGGAAAGGGTTACTGGGAACTAGGGGGGGCACTGGGTATACTGGGAGGACACTGGGAGGTGTGTGGGGGCACTGGGAACTTGTGGGGTGGGGGGTAACTGGTCATACTGGGAGGACTGGAAAATGGGGATGGGAATGTAACTGGGAGCACTGGGAGGACACCACTTCTCTCCCAGTTCCCCCAGCTCAGAAGCTCCGCCTCCAAGACCCCCCTGGCCCAGCCCCCACCCCAATAAAGGCATTAAACCTCCTCCCCCCCCCCCCTCCAATTATTGGGGCCCCTTGGGGGGGGGGGGGCAGCTATTTTGGGGTAAAATCTTGGGCTTTGGGATCTCAAGGAGTCAATCTCAGGGATTTTTGGGGTGATTCTTGGGGTGAATTGCTGTGGTTTTGGTGGTCGGGGGGGGCAAGATATTTTGGGGTGAAACCCTGAGGCTTTGAGGTCTCAAAGGGGTCAATCTTGGGGCTTTTAGGGTGATTCTTGGGGTGAATTGATTTGGTTTTTGGGGGTCGGGGGGGGGGGGGCCCAGGGGACAAGGTGAATTCTTGGGGAATCTGGGGGGGGGTGTCCAGCAGCTTATTTCTGGGGTTGAATTCCTGTGGTTTTGGGGTCACGAAGGGCCATTTTGGGGCTGATCCCAGGTATTGGGGGGATTCCAGTTGGTTTTTGGGGGTGAAGGGCAGGCAGGTTCGGGGTCGGTTGCTTCTGTATTTCTCTGTACAAACAGCGAGGGGGGGGGGGGGGGGGAGGGACCCCCCACAGCTGGGATCCGGCTGGAGTTGGGGTCCCCAGGGGCCAGGGAGGGGATCCAGCTGTGAGGTGACCCAGTGGTGCTGGGATCTCCTGGATCCAGCTGTGCCAGGATCTCCCAGATCCGGCAGCACCAGGATCTCTCCAGTGCTGGATCCAGCCGTGGGATGACCCAGTGGCACCAGGATCCAGTTGTGTGATGACCCAGTGGTGCTGGGATCTTCTGGATCCAGCTGTGTGGTGACCCATTGGTGCCAGGATCCAGCTGTGTGGTGACCCAGTGGCACCAGGATCAAGCTACGTGGTAACCCAGTGGTGCTGGGATCTTCTGGATCCAGCTGTGTGGTGACCCATTGGTGCCAGGATCCAGCTGTGCCAGATCTGGTGGCACTAGGATCTCTCCAGTCCCGGATCCAGCTGCGCCGGGACCCAGTGGTGCCAGGATCCAGCTGTACATTGACCCAGTGGCACCAGGATCCAGCTGTGTGGTGACCCTGTGGTGCTGGGGTCTCCCAGATCCAGCTGTGCGATGACCCAGTGGCACCAGGATCCAGCTGTGTGGTGACCCAGCGGCACCGGGATCTCTCCAGACCTGGATCCAGCTGTGCAGGGACCCAGTGGCACCAGGATCCAGCTGTGTGGTGACCCAGTGGTGCTGGGATCTCCCTCATCCAGCTGTGTCAGATCCAGCTGTGATGGGACCTCCCAGATCCATCCATGCAGGGACCCAGCGGCACCAGGATCCAGCTGTGCGATGACCCAGTGGCACCAGGATCCAGCTGTGTGGTGACCCAGTGGTGCTGGGATCTCCTGGATCCAGCTGTGCGGTGACCCAGTGGCACCAGGATCCAGGTGTATGGGGACCCACTGGCACCAGGATCCAGCTACGTGATGACCCAGTGGCACCAGGATCCAGCTACGTGATGACCCAGTGGTGCCAGGATCCAGCTGTGCAGTGACCCAGTGGTTCTAGGATCCCTCAGGTCCAGGAGCTGCAGCCCTGGTTGCCACAGGAGTCCCTCCGCGTCCTCCACTGTCCCCTGGGTGACACAGATGCCCTTTAGTGTCCTCCGGGTGCACCCCCGGGTGTCCCTTAGAGTCCTCCAAGGTCTCCTTGGTGCCACCTCTCTCCCTTTTATCTTCCAATGACCCCTGGGTGGCACACAGGGCCCTTGAGGGTCCCTCGGTGTCCCCAACATCACCCTCGCCGTCCCCTGGGTGACCCTCAGGAGGCCACGGGGGTCCCCGAGGTCCCCGAGGTGGCCTCTCGGCCTCGTCTGTTGTTGCTTTGTCCCCAGCGTCCCCAGGGATCCAGGTGCCACCTCGGTCTCGCTGTCCCCTCGGGTCCCCGAAGGTCACGGCGCGGTGGGGGCCCCCTCGGTCTCGCTGTCGCTGCTGTCCCCCATGTCCCCGAGGTCCCCGATGTCCCCGCGGGTCAGGGCGAAGGGCGGCAGCTCCTCGTCGGAGGAGCCCAGCGAGTCCTCGTCCCCGAGGCGCGTCCCCAGCCCCACCGCCCCGAAGGCCAGCGGCCCCCGAAGCAGACGGATCTGAGGGGACAGGGGACACGGGGACAGGGGCACACGGCGGCGGACGAGGCAAGGAGGAGGGGACAGAGAAGGGGACAAAGGACGTGGGAATGTGGCAAGTGATGGGACCAGATATGGGGATAAGGGACATGGGAAGGAGATGAGGGACACGGGAAGGTGATGGGACCAGATATGGGGACAAGGGGACAAGGCAAGGAGAGGGGACACAAGGGGACAAAGGACATGGGAATATGGCAAGTGATGGGACCAGATATGGGGACAAGGGGGACACAGGAATAAGGGGAGAGGGACGGGGAAGGGGACAAGGGACGTGGGAACATGGCAAGTGATGGGACCAGATATGGGGACAAGGGACACGGGAAGGTAATGGGGATATGGGGACAAGGGGACATTGGGACAGGGAGACAAGGCAAGGAGAGGGGACAAAGGATATGGGAACATGGCAAGTGATGGGACCAGATATGGGGACAAGGGACACAGGGACATGGGGACAAGGCCAGGAGAGGGGACAGAGAAGGGGACAAAGGACATGGGAACGTGGCAAGTGATGGGACCAGATATGGGGACAAGGGACATGAGAAGGTGATGGAACCAGATATGGGGACAAGGGGACACAGGAATAAGGGGAGAGGGAGAGGGAAGGGGACAAGGGATATGGGAACATGGTAAGTGATGGGACCAGATATGGGGACAAGGGACATGAGAAGGTGATGGGGATATGGGGACAAGGGGACACGGGAATAAGGGGAGAGGGACAGGGAAGGGGACAAGGGACATGGGAACGTGGCGAGTGATGGGAGAAGGTGATGGGGACAAGGGACGTGGGAAGGGGACAAAGGACACAGGAAGGTGATGGGACCAGATATGGGGACAAAGGGACACAGGAATAAGGGGAGAGGGACAGGAGAGGGGACAAGGGACATGCGAAGGTGATGGGACAAGGGGACGAGAGTCAAGGGGATGAGTGACAAGGGGACATGGAATGAAGGGACAAAGATGGAGTCAAGGGGATGGGGACACAGGGACAAGGAAGCAGGGGACAAGGCCACAAGGGACAAAGGGATGGGGACACAAGGCAGGCAGTGAGTGAGGGGACAAAGGGACAAGAGGGGACAAGGGACAAGCAGAGAAGGGGAAGGAGGGGAGGAGAGAGAGACATTGTCACCAGCTGTCCCTGGGGACATCGCCGATGGCACCGAGGGGACATTGTCACCCCCAGGGCCAGCCTCCGGCCGCTCGGCCCATGTCCCCAAGGCCTTGGGGACATGGGCCGAGCGGCCGGAGGTTGGCCCTGGGGACACCAGGGACCCTTCCATGGGGCGGGTGGGTGGGTGGGGGGGGTCAGGGGACATTGTCACCCCCTGGGAAGGGACCCTGAAGGGGACCCTCAGCACCTGTGGGTGCTGAGTGCAGGGTCCTGTGTCACCTGGTGGGGGCAGGATTGGGTCCTGTGTCACCATCAGGTGCAGGATTGGGTCCTGTGTCACCATCAGGTGCAGGACTGGGTCCTGTGTCACCATCAGGTGAAGGATTTGGGTCCCTCAGCACCATCAGGTGCAGGATTCGGGTCTCTCAGCACCATCAGGTGCTGGATTCGGGTCTCTCAGCACCATCAGGTGCAGGATTGGGGTCCCTCAGCACCACCAGGTGCAGGATTGGGGTCCCTTAGAACCATCAGGTGCAGGTTTGGGGTCCTTTAGAACCATCAGGTGAAGGATTGGGGACCCTCAGCAGCAGCAGGTGCAGGATTTGGGTTGCTCAGCACCATCAGGTGCAGGACTCGGGTCCCTCAGCACCATCAGGTGCAGGATTTGGGTCCCTCAGCACCATCAGGTGCTGGATTCGGGTCTCTCAGCACCATCAGGTGCAGGATTGGGGTCCCTCAGCACCACCAGGTGCAGGATTGGGGTCCCTTAGAACCATCAGGTGCAGGATTGGGGTCCTTTAGAACCATCAGGTGCAGGATTGGGGTCCCTCAGCACCATCAGGTGCAGGATTGGGTCTCTCAGCACCATCAGGTGCAGGTTTCAGGTCTCTCAGCACCATCAGGTGCAGGATTGGGGTCTCTCAGCACCACCAGGTGCAGGATTGGGTCCCTCAGCACCATCAGGTGCAGGACTCGGGTCCCTCAGCACCATCAGGTGCAGGATTGGGTCCCTCAGCACCATCAGGTGAAGGATTCGGGTCCCTCAGCACCATCAGGTGCAGGATTGGGGTCCCTCAGCACCATCAGGTGAAGGATTGGGGTCCCTCAGCACCATCAGGTGCAGGATTGGGGTCCCTCAGCACCATCAGGTGAAGGATTGGGTCCCTCAGCACCATCAGGTGCAGGATTTGTGTCCCTTAGAACCATCAGGTGCAGGTTTGGGGTCCTTTAGAACCATCAGGTGAAGGATTGGGGACCCTCAGCACCATCAGGTGAAGGATTCGGGTCCCTCAGCACCATCAGGTGAAGGATTCGGGTCCCTCAGCACCATCAGGTGCAGGATTTGGGTCCCTCAGCACCTGATGGTGCAGGACTGGGGTCCCTCAGCACCCCTGGGGTTCAGGCTCGGTGTCCCGTGGTCTCCTCACCTCGGCCTTGAGCTCGTCGATGTGGTCCTTCAGCTGTCGGATGTACTGAGCGGCGTCCGAGTGGTTGAGCTGCCCCTGGATCATCCCCTCCTCCCTCTGCGGGTGTCGGGGGGTCAGCGGGTCCCCTTGTGTCCCCCTCCCGGTCCCCTCCTCCCCTCCCCTGTCCCCTCCTCACCTGGATCTCCAGCTCGGCGACGCGTTGGCGCATCTCGGCCAGGGCGGCCATGCTGTCGGCCTCGCGCAGCCGCACGGCCATCACCTCCTCCTTGCTCTGGGGACACGTGGGTCACCTCACTCTCACCTCCCTGTCACCTCCCTGTCACCTCCCCAGGGGCTGGTGTCACCCCCACCCATCCCCAGGTTGGGGGAAGGGTAATGGGGGGGGGGGGGGGGATGCTGAGGGTGGTGTAGGAGGTGGGGGACACCGAGGAAGGGGACATGAGGATCTCAGAGGATGGGACCCCAAGGATGGTGATGTGAAGATGCTGAGGAAGGGGACATTGGGATAGAGTGAATGTGGGGACACCAAGGGAGAGGACATGGGGACACCAAGGGGTTGGGGGGACACCAAAGGGGTTGAGGGGACACCAAGGGAGAGGACACGGGGACACCAAGGGTTTGGGGGGACACTGAAGGGGTTGGAGGGGAAACCAAGAGGTTGGAGGGGACACCAAGGGGTTGGAGGGGACACTGAAGGGGTTGGAGGGGACACTGAAGGGGTTGGGGGGACACCAAAGGAGAGGACACGGGGACACCAAGGGGTTGGGGGGACACCAAAGGGGCTGAGGGGACATCAAAAGGGTTGGAAGGACATTGAGGGGGTTGGAGGGGACACTAAAGGGGTTGAGGGGACATTGAAGGGGTTGGAGGGAACACCAAAGGGGTTGAGGGGACACTGAAAGGGTTGAGGGGACATTGAAAGGGTTGGGGGGACACTGAAGGGGTTGGGAGGGACACCAAAAGGGTTGGAGGGGACACCAAAGGGGTTGGAGGGGACACACCAAGAGGTTGGAGGGGACACACCAAGGGGTTGAAGGGGACACACCAAGGGGTTGGGAGGGAGACCGAAGGGGTTGGGAGGGAGACCGAAGGGGTTGGGAGGGAGACCGAAGGGGTTGGGGGACACCAAAGTGATTGGAGGGGACACCAAGGGGTTGAGGGGAAACCAAAGGGGTTGAGGGGACATTGAAAGGGTTGGGGGGACACCGAAGGGGTTGAGGGGACACCAAAGGGGTTTGGGGGATACCAAAGGGGTTGGAGGGGACACCAAGAGGTTGAGGGGACACCAAAGGGGTTGAGTGGGACACCAAAGGGGTTGAGGGGGACACCAAAGGGGTTGAGGGGGACATTGAAAGGGTTGGGGGGACATCGAAGAGGTTGGGGGGGACATTGAAAGGGTTGGAGGGGACACTGAAGGGGTTGGCGGGGACACTGAAGGGGTTGGCGGGGACAGCAAAGGGGTTGGAGGGGACACTGGGACCCTGTAGAGGGGACACGTTATCTCTGTTGAAAGGGACATCAGGACCTCAAGGGAGGGGACACGGGGGTCACCAAGGGAGAGGACCCCAAGGGAGGGGACCCTGTGTCCCTAGAGCAGTGTTGAGGGTGACCCCACGGGCTGCGTCAGGAGGGGGTGTCCCCAAGGGAGTGGGTGGCAGCTGCTGCCACCACCACGTGTGGCCCTGGGAGGCGTCCGGAGGGCCCGGGGCCTTGTCCCCAAGGTGTCCCCGAGGTGTCCCCCACCTTGCACTGGGCCTCGGCGTGTTTGCGGTGGCTCTCGCTCAGCTGGGCCTGCAGCCCCTTGCTCTGCGCCGCCGCCACTCGCAGCTGCTCCCGCAGCCCAGCGCACGTCTGCTCCACCCGGCCCAGCACCGTGCGCTGGATCTGGCCCTGGGGACCAGGACCGGGGTCACCAACCTGGCCTCTGACACCAACCTGGGCCTCTGGCACCAACCTGGGCCTCTGCCACCTCCCACAGTCCCAGTACCCCCAGCTAGGCCTCTCAGGCAGGATGGGATCCAGGCTCTATCCTGCACCCCCGGTTCAGCATCCATGGAGGGTCCCAGCACCCCTAGATGGTCCCAGCTCCCCCAGTTCACTAACCACAGTCCAGCTCTCCCAGTTCAGGACCCAGGGTTGGTCCCAGCTCCCCCAGTTCAGCACCCAGGGAGGGTCCCAGCACCCCCAGTTCAGCACCCACAGTCAAGCTCCCCCAGTTCAGCACCCACAGTCAAGCTCCCCCAGTTCAGCACCCAGGGAGGGTCCCAGCATCCCCAGTTCAGCGCCCCCAGTCGAGCTCCTCCAGTTCAGAACCCAGGGAGGGTCCCAGCTCCCCCAGTCCAGCATCCCCAGGGAGGGTCCCAGCACCCCCAGTTCAGCAACCACAAATAGTCCCAGCTCCCCCAGTTCAGCACCCAGGGAGGGTCCCAGCTCCCCCAGTTCAGCTCCCCCCGTTCAGCACCCAGGGAAGCTCCCAGCACCCACAGTCCAGCACCCACAGCCCCAGTATCCCCAGTCAAGGTCCCCAGTCCCTCCCTCAGGATATGACTCAGGCTCTATCCTGCATCTCCAGCTGCAGCACTCCCAGTTCTGAAGCCATGGAGGGTCCCAACTCCCCCAGTTCAGCACCCCCAGCCCCAGTACCCCCAGTCCAGCTCCCCAGCCCCTCCTCAGGATGTGACTCAGGCTCTATCCTGCATCTCCAGCTGCAGCATCCCCAGTTCTGCACCCACGGGTGGTCCCAGCACCCCCAGGATGATCGCAGCACCCCCAGTTCACCACCCCCAGCCCCAGTCCCCCCCGCTGAGCCCCCCCAGTACCCAGTGGGGAGGTCTGACCTGCGTTTCCAGCTGCAGCACCCGCTGGCGCAGCGCCCGCAGCTCGGCCTGGGCCTGAGCCTCCCGCAGCCGAGCGGCCACCACCGCCTCTTGCAGCGCGTTGACGTTGCTCCGGCGAGGAGAGTCCTTCCAGCGCCCGCCTGCCCGGCCGGCCTGCACCCCACGGCCATCAGGGGGGCACCCAGGGGGCCGGGAGGGGACCCAGATGGTGGGACGAGGCACCCAGGGGGCCAGGAGGGGACTCAGATGGTGGGAGAAGGGACTCGGGTGGCCAGGAGGGGACCCAGATGGTGGGAGAAGGGACTCGGGTGGCCAGGAGGGGACCCAGATGGTGGGAGAAGGGATTCAGGAGGCCAGGAGGGGACCCAGATGGTGGGAGAAGGGACTCAGGTGGCCAGGAGAGGACCCAGATGGTGGGAGAAGGGACTCAGGAGGCCAGGAGGGGACCCAGATGGTGGGAGAAGGCCCCAGGTGGCCAGGAGAGGACCCAGATGGTGGGAGAAGGGACTCAGGAGGCCAGGAGGGGACCCAGATGTTGGGAGAAGGGACTTAGGTGGCCAGGAAAGGACTGAGATGATGGGAGAAGGGACCCAGTTGTCCATGAGGAGTAGCAGGTGTCTCAGGGGTTACCCAGATGGTGGGAGAAGGGACTCAGGTGGCCAAGAGGGGACCCAGATGTCCATGAGGAGATGCAGGTGTCCCAGGGGTGACCCAGGTGTCTCCGGGGGGGGTCCCTCAGGTGTGTTCGGGGACCGTGGTCTCACCTGCCAGCTCTCGCTCAGGTCCTTGACCTGCTGCTGCAGCTCCGTCAGGGACTTGACGGCCTCGGCCTCGCGCAGAGCCAGGGCCTGCAGCTCCTCCTGCAGCCGCACCACGTTGTCCTCGTCCGGCAGGAGGCTGTTCCGCTGCGGGGACAACGGGGGACATCAGCGGGGAGGGGACATCACGGGGTGGTGGCACCAGACACCAGGAACACCTCAGATTTGGTGGCACTGGATGGGGACACCTCAGGGTTGGTGGCACCAGGCACCACAGGGACACCGGGAACACCTCAGGGTGGTGGCTCTGGATGGGGACACCTCAGGGTTGGTGGCACCAGGCACCACAGGGACACCGGGAACACCTCAGGGTGGTGGCACCAGGCACCACAGGGACACCAGGAACACCAGGCTCAGCCCTGTCCCCAAGACCACTTATGGGACCATCCCTGTCCCAAAGGCCCCTTGTGTGACATTCCCTGTCCTCAGGGTCACCCACATAACCCTCCCTGCCCCCAAAGCCACGAACGTGGCCGTCCCCATCCCCAAGGCCACTTGCGGGGCCGTCCCCGGGGCCATGGCTGCTGTCCCCATCCCCGTCCCCAGGGCCACCCGCGAGGTCTCCCTGTCACCTTCTCCATGTCGAGGACCTTGTCCTGCATCTCCTTGAGGGCTCCCAGGGTCTCGCTCTCCCGCAGCCGCGACTGCTCCAGCTCCGTCTCCAGGTGGGTGACAAACTCCTCGCTGAAGCGCGGGTTCCCCTGTCACCGTCCCCGAGATGTCACCAACGGTGTGTGACCCTCCAACCTTCTCCAGGATGGTGCCACCACCTCCCTGTCCCTTGTCCCTTGTCCCCACCACCCACCTCCAGGGCTGAGTGAATGGGAAGAGGGATGCATGTGGGTGATTGGGACCCCTGGGGACACTTGGGGACCCTTGGGGACACGGACCTGCTGGTCCTGCAGCTGGAGGATGATGGTCTGGACGAACTGCAGGTTCATCCCCACCATCCAACCTTCTCCAGGATGGTGCCACCACCTCCCTGTCCCTTGTCCCCACCACCCACCTCCAGGGCTATGTGGAAGGGGGATGGGTGTGGGTGATGGGGACCCCTGGGGACACTCGGGGACTCTTGGGGACACAGACCTGCTGGTCCTGCAGCTGTCGGATGGTGGTCTGGGCTCGCTGGAGGTTCTCGGTGGCCGAAGAGCAACGTTGCTTCACCACCGCTAGCTCCCGCTTGATGATGTAGTTCTCCTCTGCCTCCTGCGCCCGCGTCACCTGGCCCTGGGGACAGTGGGGACGTCGTCACCGTCACCGCATGGAGCACATGGACCACACGAGGGGATGGTGGGGATGAAGTGGGTGGGGGGGACGGCAGAGGGGACAAAGGGGTGGGTGACACTGGCCTCTTGGGAGGTGAGACTGAGGATGAGAAGGTGACACCAGCCCTAGAGCAGGGAACACCGAGGACAAGGAGGTGACACCAAGGACAGAGGAGGTGACACTAGCCCTATGGAAGGTGACACTGGGGACAAGGAGGTGAGACTGGGGACAAGGAGGTGACACCAGAGCTATAGCAGGGGATACTGGGGAAAAGGGGCTGACACTGGGGACAAGGAGGTGAGACTGGGGACAAGGGAGGTGACACTAGCCCTATGGAAGGTGACGCTGGGGACAAGGAGGTGACACCAGAGCTATAGTAGGGGACACTGGGGAAAAGGGGGTGACACTGGGGACAAGGAGGTGACACTGAGGATGAGAAGGTGACACCAGCCCTATGGAAGGTGACACTGAGGACAAGGAGGTGACACCAAGGATGAGGAGGTGACACTAGCCCTATGGAAAGTGACACTGAGGACAATGAGGTGACACCAAGGACAGAGGAGGTGACACTAACCCTATGGAAGGTGACACCGGGGACAAGGAGGTGAGACTGAGGACAAAGGAGGTGACACTGAGGACAAGGGAGGTGACACCAGCCCTAGAGCAGGGGACACTGGGGACAAGGAGGGGACACTGAGGACAAAGGAGGTGACACTAGCCCTATAGCAGGAGACACTGGGGACAAGGAGGTGATACTGGGGACAAGGAGGTGACACCAGCCCTATAGCAGGGGACACTGGGGACAAGGAGGGGACACTGGGGACAAGGAGGGGACACCAGCCCTATAGCAGGAGACACTGGGGACAAGGAGGCGACACTGAGGACAAGGGAGGTGACACCAGCCCTATAGCAGGAGACACTGGGGACAAGGAGGTGACACTGAGAACAAGGGAGGTGACACCAGGGACACAGGGGGTGACACTGGGGATGGGAGGGGCGACACCAGCCTCGCCAGAGGTGACACTGAGGACAAGAAGGTGACACCAGCCCCACAGCAGGCGCCACTGAGGACGAGGAGGTGACACCAGGCCCTCCGTCCCCTCCAAGCAGCTACGTCCCCACCACCGATTTCCTTCAAACTCCCCAAAACGGAGCCTGTCCCCCCCCTCCCAGATTTGTCCCTGTCACCAAGTGTCACCAAGTGCCACCAAGTGCCATTGAGTCCCCCCCAACCCTCCCATTCCCACCCCAAAAGGTGCTCGGGAGCCTCCGGAGAAAGCGAGAAATAGAGGGCGAAGCTTCCCCGAAAAATGAGGATGAAAAATCAAAAAAAAAAAATGGAGGGAAAAAAAAAAAAAAAAAAGATGAAAATGAAGGAAAAGGAGGAAAAAAATAAGCATTTTTTTTGCCAGTACCTGGATGAGGCGATCGGCGAGAGCCGCGCTCTCCTGCGGCCACCGCGGAGACGAGAAGGAGAGAGCAGCAGTGAGAGGAGAAGCGGAGGAGGCAGCGAGAGAAAAACCGCACCCGGAGGCACCCGGAGACCTGCCCCTGCTGCCCCTGATCCCTGTCCTGGGGTCTTGGCCCAGGATTTGGGGCCCTTGGGGCCCTGGCCCGGGGGAGAAAACGGAGGTGCGGGGAGCGTCAGGCCCTAAAATGGAGTGTTTGGCCCTAAAATGGAGTGTTTGGCCCTAAAATGGAGTGTTCGGCCCTAAAACGGAGTGTTTGGGCCTAAAATGGAACCTTTGGTCCTAAAACAGAGTGTTTGGCCCTAAAACGGAGTGTTTGGGCCTAAAATAGAGTGTTCGGCCCTAAAAGGGAGCATTTGGCCCTAAAACGGAGTGTTCGGCCGTAAACCAGTAACGTTTGGCTCTAAAACAGAGCATTTGGCCCTAAAATGGAACCTTTGGTCCTAAAACAGAGCCTTCGGAACTAAAACGGAGCATTTGGTCCTAAAACGGAACGTCTGGCCCGAAAATGGAGCCTTCGGCCCTAAAACAGAGCATTTGGCCCTAAAATAGAGTGTTCAGCCCTAAACCAGCAGCGTTCAGCCCAAAAAATGGAGCATTTGGCCCTAAAACGGAGCGTCTGGCCCTAAAACAGAGCCTTCGGCCCTAAAATGGAGTGTTTGGCACTAAAATGGAGCGTTTGGCCCTAAAATGGAGCGTTTGGCCCTAAAATGGAGCGTCAGGCCCTAAAATGGAGTGTTTGGCCCTAAACTAGCAGCGTTCGGCCCTAAAATGGAGTGTTCGGCCCTAAAACAGAATGTTTGGCCCTAAAATGGAGCGTCAGGCCCTAAAACGGAGCATCAGGCCCTAAAACGGAGCATCAGGCCCTAAACCAGCAGTTTTTGGCCCTAAAACAGAGCATCAGGCCCTAAAACGGAGCGTCTGGCCCTAAAATGGAGTGTTCGGCCCTAAACCAGCAGCGTTCGGCCCTAAAACGGAGCATTCAGCCCTATAACAGAGCCTTCGGCCCTAAAATGGAGCATCTGGCCCTAAAACAGAGTGTTCAGCCCCAAAACGGAGCCTTCAGCCCTAAACCAGCAGCGTTCGACCCTAAAACGGAGTGTTCAGCCCTCTCCAGGTGACTTTTGGGGTGCTCCAGGGGACATTTTGGGCTCTCCAGGTGGGGTTTGGGTGCTCCAGGGGCCATTTGGGGCCCTCCAGGTGGGTTTGGGGTGCTCCAGGGGACCTTTCGGGTTCTCCAAAGGAGTCTTGGGGTGCTCCAGGGGACATTTTGGGTTCTCCAGGTGGCTTTCGGGGTGCTCCAGGGGCCATTTGGAGGTGGCGGTCGTGGGGCTCACCTTCTCGAGGGTCTCGATGCGCTGTTTGAGCAGCCGGTTCTCAGTGCGGAGCCGCTGGTTGGGGGGAGAAAAATGGGGAGAGGTAAAGCCCCACTGGGGGTTCCGATGTCCCCGGGGAGGTCCCCGAGCCTGGGGACACTGGGACACGAGGACAAGGCGGCCCTGGCTACGTGATGACTTGTCCCCAGATGGGACAAAGTGGCCCTGGGGGTGGCTCGAACGGCCTCGGGGTGAAGTTAAATGGCTTTGAGGACACCAGGAATGGAGCTGGGGATGGGTCACGGTGGCCCCAGGATGGCCTAGGTGGCCCCAGGGTGGCCCAGGTGGCCCCAGGGATGGGTGACAGTGACCCACGAGAGCTCGAATGGCCCTGAAGGTGGGACAAGGTGGCCCTGGGGTGGCTGAAATGGCCCTGAAGGTGGGATAAGGTGGCCCTGGGGTGGCTGAAATGGCCCCGAGATGGGCGACGGTGGCCCCAGGGTGGCCCAGATGGCTTCCAGGAAGGCTTAGATGCCCCCAGGGACGGGGCAGATGTCCCCAAGGACGCGTGAAAATGGTCTTTTATGGCTCAAACTGCCCTGGGATGGGCCAGGTGGCCCCAGCACGGCCTCCGTGGTCCTTGGGGACGTCTGAAATGGCCCAAATGGTCCCGAGGGTGGGTGAAAGTGGCCCTCGATGGCTCCGACAATCCTGAATAGGGACGAAGTGGCCCTGGGGACGGTTTAGGTGGCTCTGAGGAAAGGCCACAGGGCCTTGATGACCCCTGGGGGGCCTTGGGACAGGTCACGTTGGCCCCAGGATGGCCTAGGTGGCCCCAGGGATGCATCCAGTGGCCCCAGGGATGCATCCAACGTCCCCAGGGATGGGTGATGGTGACCCTGGGGCCTTGGGATGGGTCACGGTGGCCCCAGGATGGCCAAGGTGGCCCCAGGATGGCCTAGGTGGCCCCAGGGATGGGTGACAGTGACCCTGGGGCCTTGGGATGGGTCACGGTGGCCCCAGGCTGGTCCGGCTGGTCCCAGGGATGGGCTGAGCCAACCCAGAATGACTCGGACGGCTCTGGGAAGGGGTCAAGGCAGCCTGGGATGGGCCAAAGCGGCTCCAGGGTGGTCCGGACGGCCTCAGGGTTGGGGCTAAGCGGCCACGGGGACGGCTCAAGCCACCCCAGGAGGCCACCACTCCAACCCGTCTCACCTTGATCTCGATCTGCTCCTCCATCTCTTTGTTCTTGATGGCCGCGTACTCCTTCTCCAGCCTGGTCGGGACGAGGAGACGAGAGGTTGGGACAAGGAGATGAGAGGTTGGGACACGAGGACGGGGACCGGATCCCCCCACCCTGGGCTGGCAGGACCCCAACCCAAGGCCAGGAGGAGCCCCTCTCACCTCTTCATCTTCTTGGGGTTGTACTTGACCTGGAAGGCCTTGAGGATGAGTTTGTCGGGGCAGCTGTCGAACTGGTGGGGGATCACCTTCTGGAAGTACTGTGGGGGCAGGAAGCGGCCGTGAAAGGCGGCCCCGAAACAGAGAAAAGGACGGGCAACAGCCCCAAAGTTGGATTGAGTGGTCTCCAAACACATTCAGCTGGGAGAAACCTGCCCAGAAACACTCAACGTGGGGTTAGATCCGCCCCAAGACACATCCTGGTGGACGAATCCATCCCAAACCACGTGCTGGTGGACAAATCCATCCCAAACCCCATCCTTGTGGATGAATCCATCCCAAAACGTGTTCTTGTTGGACAAATCCATCCCAAAACACGTCCCTGTTGGACAAATCCATCCCAAAACATGTTCTTGTTGGACAAATCCATCCCAAAACACATCCTGGTGGATAAATCCATCCCAAAACATGTTCTTGTTGGACAAAACCATCCCAAAACATGTCCCCGTTGGACAAATCCATCCCAAAACACGTCCCCGTTGGACAAATCCATCCCAAAACATGTTCTTGTTGGACAAATCCATCCCGAACCATGTCCCCAGTGGACAAATCCATCATAAAACATGTCCTTGTGGACAAATCCATCCCAAAACACATCCTGGTGGATAAATCCATCCTAAACCACATCCTTATGGACAAATCCATCCCAAACCATGTCCTTGGGGACAAATCCATCCCCAAAACACATCCTGGTGGACGAATCCAGCCCAAAACACGTCCTGGTGGATGAATCCGTCCCAAACCACATCCTGGTGGATGAATCCATCCCAAAACACATCCTGGTGGATGAATCCATCCCAAACCACGTCCTGGTGGACGAATCCAGCCCAAAACACATCCTGGTGGATGAATCCATCCCAAACCACGTCCTGGTGGACAAATCCATCCCAAACCACGTCCTGGTGGACAAATCAAGCCCAAACCACATCCTGGTGGATGAATCCATCCCAAACCACGTCCTGGTGGACAAATCCAGCCCAAACCACGTCCTGGTGGACAAATCCAGCCCAAACCACGTCCCCATTGGACAAATCCATCCCCAAACCACATCCTTGCAGACGAATCCATCCCAAACCACGTCCCCCACCGGACTGATCCCACCCCGAATCCCCAAGGAGGTACCTGGGACATGCCCTCCATGTCGAGCTGGACGAGCTCGGCCTGGTTGAACTGCAGCAGAGCCATTCCCACGCGGAAGACGATCTCCAGCCCCTGCGGGAAAGGTCCAAGCTCGACCACTCACCTTCCTCATCCAAGGTCTGGGGATCTTCTCCCTCCAGCGGCAGAGCAGCCGGTTCTGGGAGAGCATTTTGGTTGTGGTGGTGCCGCTACCTCGTACATGAAGATGTCGAAGACCCGCGTGGCCACCGGGAGGGGGAAGGTGGTGAGGAAGAGGGTGAGGAACCAGGACGAGGCGTACATGGAGGTGAGGAAGCTCTGCGAGCGGAAGTGGATGTTGAGCTCCGGCAGCTGCTCCTGGAAGGCGAGAAACGGAGAAAGGGAAGAGCTGGATGGTTTTCGGGGAAGAGAGGATGGTTTTCGGGGCTGGTCGGTAGCGAAGGAGCCTCCGACGGGTCCGTGAGGTCTCGTGGACATCCCCGAGGGGTCTCATGGAAAGTCCTCTGATGGTCCCACAGATGTCTCCGTGGGTAATCCTTCAGGTCTCACTGATGGTCCCTTTGGGTGTCTCATAGATGTCCCTCAGGGCATCTTCCGGACCTTTGGGTGCCCCACGGATGGACCCAAGAGCACCTCATGGAGGTGCTTATGGAAACTGTAGGATGTTCATGGACATTCTAGGAGGTCTCCCACCTTGAAGGAACCATGGATGGTCCTCAGGGCATCTCATGAACTCCTCCAGGATCTCCGAGCTCGCTGGAGGAATCCATTTCCCTCAAGAGCTGCCCCTTCCCTCCTCCTCCCTGTCCCTGTCCCCGTCCTCAGGCTCTGACCAGAACATCTCACCCCTCCAAGAGCTCTGGAGAGGCGAGGGTGGTGCTCACCTGCAGCAGGTACTCGAACTGGTAGATGCAGAGCCCCAGCTCGGCCATGCTGGGCTTGAAGAGCTCCCGGAGGCGGTACTCCTGCATCAGCCTGACGAAGACGCAGAAGGCCTCTTCCTCCGGCATCTGCGGAGCCAAAAAGGGACAGGAGCTACTCCTGAAAACTCTGCTGGAAGACTCAGTTGAGTTGTTCTGTCAGCTTAGCATGGGATGGAGATGGGATGGGATGGGATGGGATGGGGATGGAGATAGGATTGATGGGATGGGGATGGGATTGATGGGGATGGGATTGATGGGGATGGGATTGATGGGGATGGGATTGATGGGGAGAGGGAGAGGGAGAGAGGGAGATGGGATGGATGGGGATGGAGATAGAGATGGGATTGATGGGACGGGATTGATGGGACGGGATTGATGGGACGGGATTGATGGGGACGGGATTGATGGGGACGGGATTGATGGGACGGAGATGGAGATGGGACGGAGATGGAGATGGGATGGGACTGATGGAGATGGGATTGATGGGAGATGGGATTGATGGGAGACGGGATTGATGGGAGACGGGATTGATGGGAGACGGGATTGATGGGGATGCAGATGGGACGGAGATGGAGATGGGATGGAGATGGGACGGGATTGATGGGAGATGGGATTGATGGGAGATGGGATTGATGGGAGATGGAGATGGGAGATGGGATTGATGGGAGATGGAGATGGGAGATGGGATTGATGGGAGATGGAGATGGGAGATGGGATTGATGGGACGGGATTGATGGGGACGGGATTGATGGGGACGGGATTGATGGGGACGGGATTGATGGGACGGAGATGGAGATGGGATGGAGATGGAGATGGGATGGGACTGATGGAGATGGGATTGATGGGAGACGGGATTGATGGGAGACGGGATTGATGGGAGACGGGATTGATGGGAGACGGGATTGATGGGGATGGAGATGGAGATGGGATGGAGATGGGATGGGACTGATGGAGATGGGATTGATGGGAGATGGGATTGATGGGAGATGGGACTTTGATGGAGATGGAGATGGGAGATGGGATTGATGGGACGGGATCGATGGGGATGGGATCGATGGGGATGGGATCGATGGGGATGGGATCGATGGGGATGGAGATGGAGATGGGATTGATGGGAGATGGGATTGATGGGAGATGGGATTGATGGGATTGATGGGGATGGGATTGATGGGGAGAGGGAGAGGGAGAGAGGGAGATGGGATGGATGGGGATGGATGGGGATGGAGATAGAGATGGGATTGATGGGACGGGATTGATGGGACGGGATTGACGGGGACGGGATTGATGGGGATGCAGATGGGACGGAGATGGAGATGGGATTGATGGGAGATGGGATTGATGGGACGGGATTGATGGGGACGGGATTGATGGGGACGGGATTGATGGGGACGGGATTGATGGGGACGGAGATGGAGATGGGATGGGACTGATGGAGATGGGATTGATGGGAGATGGGATTGATGGGAGATGGGATTGATGGGAGATGGGACTTTGATGGAGATGGGACTTTGATGGAGATGGGACTTTGATGGAGATGGGACTTTGATGGAGATGGAGATGGGAGATGGGATTGATGGGATGGGATCGATGGGGATGGGATCGATGGGGATGGAGATGGAGATGGGGATGGAGATGGAGATGGGATTGATGGGAGATGGGATTGATGGGAGATGGGATTGATGGGAGATGGGGGATGGGATTGATGGAGATGGAAGATGTGAGATTGGAGATGGAGATGGGATGGGATTGATGGGGATGAGATTGATGGGGATGGGATGGGACAGGGTGGAGATGGGAGCCGTCCCCACGTGAAGGAGAATGTGAATGAAGCATTTTAAATCCATCAGGAGGGAGTGGCATGATGGGAAGGAGCGTGTGGGGATGCTGGAAACCAGCCCCTTTTGTTCCTCAGGGTGAAGGAAAACGGGACTCTCCAATCTCATTCCACCAGGTCTCTCCAGAAGGCACTTAAAAACCCTCATGGGCAGCTCCTCCTCCCCTCTGGGGTCGTCACAAACCTGCATGAGCAGCAGTCCCACGATGAAGGCACTGCCCTGGCAGTAGCCAACCTCCCGGTCCACCAGCGAATAGGCCTGAATCAGAGAATCAGAGAACAACCAGGCTGGAAGAGACCCATCGGATCATTGAGCCCAACCATTCCTATCAAACACTAAACCATGTCCCTCAGGACCTTGTCCACACGTCCCTTAAACACCTCCAGGGAAGGTGAATCAACCCCCTCCCTGGGCAGCCTGTTCCAATGCCCAATGACCCTTGCTGTGAAAAACTTCCTCCTAATCTCCAGCCTAAATCTCCCCTGGTGGAGCTTGAGGCCATTCCCTCTCGTCCTGTCCCCTGTCCCTTGGGAGAAGAGCCCAGCTCCCTCCTCTCCACAACCTCCTCTCAGGGAGTTGCAGAGAGCAATGAGGTCTCCTCTCAGCCTCCTCTTCTCCAGGATAAACACCCCCAGCTCTCTCAGATGCTCCTCTTCTTCTCCAGCCCCTTCACCAGCTTCATTGCTCTTCTCTGGACTCTCTCCAGAGCCTCAACATCCTTCTTGTGCTGAGGGGCCCACAACTCAACACAGGATTCAAGGTTTGGTCTCACCAGTGCTGAGTCCAGAGGGAGAAGAACCTCCCTGGCCCTGCTGCTCACACCATTTCTGATCCAAGCCAAGATGCCATTGGCCTTCTTGGCCCCCTGGGCACACTGCTGCCTCATGGTCAGTCGCTGTCGACCAACCCCCCCAGGTCCCTCTCCTCCTGGCAGTTTCCAGCCAGACTTCTCCCAGTCTGGAGCTCTGCTCAGGGTTGTTGTGCCCCAAGTGCAGGACTCGGCATTTGGCCGTGTTAAACCTCATCCCGTTGGTCTCAGCCCATGGATCCAGCCTGTTCAGGTCCCTTTGCAGAGCCTTCCGACCCTCCAGCAGATCCACACTTCCACACAGCTCAGTGTGGAATTCTGATCCATTTCTGCTCCAAGCCGGGATGCCAGGAGCTTGTGGTGGAAACCAAACCCCTCAAAAATTAAAAACCCACTTCAAACGGCTTCGTTAAGCAGCCGCTCGCTGGTTACCTTCATGACGTTGAAGAGCACCTCCTGGCCCAGGCTGTCCTGCCCCTTGAAGAACTCGTGCTCGGGGTAGGT
This sequence comes from Coccyzus lansbergi, assembly GCA_033558105.1. NCBI lineage: Eukaryota > Metazoa > Chordata > Aves > Cuculiformes > Coccyzidae > Coccyzus > Coccyzus lansbergi. The sequence goes on from JAUMJK010001284.1 coordinate 22,148, forward strand.
GCGGGCGATGTCCCTCCGGATGAGCTTCTCGCAGGGCGAAGACATCTTCAGCAGCTCCGAGTACTGGTTTTTGACGGGCATGTCGGTGGCACTGCAGAGCAGCTGCCAGACGATGGCGCGGAAGTGGTGGGGGATGCCCTTGCGGATGAGCTCCTGTGATAAAAAACCCCAAAAAAATGGCTCAAAGACTTGAGAAAATGGGTTTGGGGAGGACGGTGAAGCTCCTCATGGATGGGGAGACCTCGTCCCTGTCCCACCACAGGGAAGGTCATAGAATCATAGAACAACCAGGTTGGAAGGGACCCATCGGATCTTCTAGTCCAACCATTCCTATCAAACACTAACCCATGTCCCTCAGCACCTCATCCACCTGTGCCTTAAACACCTCCAGGGAAGGGGAATCAACCACCTCTCTGGGCAGCCTATTCCAATGCCCAATGACCCTCTGTGTGAAAAACTTCCTCCTAATCTCTAGCCTAAACCTCCCCTGGTGGAGCTTGAGGCCATTCCCTCTCGTCCTGTCCCCTGTCCCTTGGGAGAAGAGCCCAGCTCCCTCCTCTCCACAACCTCCTCTCAGGGAGTTGCAGAGAGCAATGAGGTCTCCTCTCAGCCTCCTCTTCTCCAGGATAAACCCCCCCAGCTCTCTCAGCCGCTCCTCATAGGGCCTGTTCTCCAGCCCCTTCACCAGCTTCGTTGCTCTTCTCTGGACTCTCTCCAGAGCCTCAACATCCTTCTTGTGCTGAGGGACCCAGAATTGAACACAGGATTCAAGGAGCAGCCTCCCCAGTGCTGAGTCCAGAGGGAGAATCACCTCCCTGGCCCTGCTGGTCACACCATTTCTGATCCAAGCCAAGATGCCCTTGGCCTTCTTGGCCCCCTGGTCCCTTTGGAGCCTCCCGACCCTCCAGCAGATCCACACTCCCACCCAGCTCAGTGTCATCTGCAAACTTGCTGAGGGAGCACTCGATGCCTTCATCCAGGTCATTGATGAAGACATTGACCAGGGCTGGACCCAGCACTGAGCCCTGGGGACACCACTTGTCACTGGCCTCCAGCTGGAGTTAACTCCATCTCCCACCACTCTCTGGGCCCTCCAGCCAACCAGTTTTCCCCCCAGGAGAGTGTGGCCTGGCCAGGCCAGAGGTGACAGTTTCCGTAGCAGAATCCTGTGAGAGCAGAGTGTTAGAGCTGAGCTGAAACCAATGCTCTGTCCTCATCCTCACCTTCAGCAGCTTCTCCTTCTTCTTCCTCCACTCCTCCCACTCGTTGACGATGCGGCCCCAGAGGATCCAGGTGTCCTCCTCCAGGTGGCTGAGGTTGGAGGAGGCCGAGGAGCTGGAGACCAAGGAGGAGCCGCTGTTCCTCCGGGAACCGTTCATGGAGCGCATCGACTTGGAGTCAGCCTCCAGCAGCCTGCGAGAGAAGCCCAAAAATTATTCCGGCGCCCGACGGAGCCAAACTTGACGTCGCTTCCCTCGTTCGCCCACGGAACAAACTATTTCCGACATTTTCTCCAAGTTTTAACCTATTCCCAGTGTTTTCCCGGCAGTCTCGCCCCATTTTCCTGGCTCCTTCCCTCACCCGCAGCATTTGGGTTTTTGACCCAATCCCAACACTTTTTTTCCTGAGGTTTTAACCCAATTCCTACATTTTTCCAGCATTTTCCCCCAAAACTTGACGTCGTTTTCCTCGTTCTCCCATGGAACAAACTGTTTCTTACATTTTCTCCAAGTTTTAACCTATTCCCAGCAGTTTCTCCCCATTTTCCTGGCTCCTTCCCTCAACCATCGCCTCGTTTTTCCTGCCCAATGTCCCATTTCTGGCGTATTTTACCCCAAAATTGCTCCGGTTAGGGCCATTCCCTTCGCCCCCACAGCTCCGACGGGATTTTTAGGTGGAAAAACCCCAAATTAAAGGCTCATGGTTCAGTCCAAAGACTTGGATGAAACTTGGAGAGGGAGGGAGGGAGGACTGGGTCAACTTGGGGGGTTTGGGAAGGGGTCCTGATGCCACCTCCTTCCTCCCAGTGTCCCCCCAGGACTGGGACTGGGCGGTGACCCTGCCCCAGTGCTCCCAGTAGCCTCCCCTGCCCAGTGCTGGGACAGATCCATGAACCAGAACCATGAATTTTTTGGATCAAACTGCCGATGTTTGCGTTTCTACTCCATGAGGATCACTTCATCGAGATCAAACAGGGATTGGAGGTGCCCAAGGCTGCATTGGATGGGGTTGGGAGCCCCTGATCCAGTGGGAGGTGTCCCTGCCTTGCTTTGAGGTCCCTTCCAGCCCAAACCCTTCCCGGATTCCACGACTCATTCCCATTTTCCTTGAACTGGTCACACACGAGGTCAACATCTTTCTCAAACCATCATCTTTTTTTTTGGTTAAACTGCAGCCGTTCACCTCCAAAACGAGACTCTTATCGGCAAAGACTCTTTTCATGGTTGGACTCGATGATCCGGTGGGTCTCTTCCAACCTGGTTATTCTATGATTCTAAAGCAAAGGGCGACCGCTTGACCAACGGCCACATTTCTACTCCACAAGGATCATTTCAGCCTCCACATCGGGATCAAACAGGGGTTGGAGGTGCTCAAGACCAGGTTGGATGAGGCTCGGAGCAACCTCATCCCACAGGAGGTGTCCCCATGGTGGGAGGTGCGACTAGATGGGCTTTGAGGTCTCTTCCAACCCAAGTCCAGATAAAGAAAGGTCTGAATGCTCTTCAGAAGGATGTTGAGGCTCTGGATTGAGTCCAGAGAAGAGCAACGAAGCTGGGAAGGGGCTGGAGAAGAAGAGGAGCATCTGAGAGAGCTTTGGGGGCTCAGCCTGGAGAAGAGGAGCCTGAGGGGAGACCTCATTGCTCTCTCCAACTCCCTGAGAGGAGGTTGTGGAGAGGAGGGAGCTGAGCTCTTCTCCCAAGGGACAGGACGAGAGGAAATGGCCTCAAGCTCCACCAGGGGAGGCTCAGGATGGACATGAGGGAAAAATTCTTCATGGAAAAGGTGCTGGAAGAGGGACGGGGTTGAGTCCCTTCCCTGGAGGGTTTAAGGTGGACAAGGAGCTGAGGGACATGGGTCAGTGATTGATGGGGCTGGTTGGATGATCCACTGGGTCTCCCCCAACCTGGTGATTCTCCGACTCTCACCGGTTCTGCTCCTCCAGCTTCGCCAGCAGCTCCAGCTCGTCCGGGCTGAGGTTCTCGGAGTCGGAGGTGGGCGAACAGGCCGGCGCCGAGTTGACGGACGAGAGGCCTTCGTGGGACGAGGAGTCGGGGCTGACGGCCGGAGAAGCCATCGCTGCTCAGCGGGGAAGCAACAAACCGACTCCAGGAGGGTTCTGAGGGGTCTCACCTGGAAGAGAAGGATGTGATCCTCACCTTTTCCTCCTCACCTTCTCCTCCTCACCCTTTCCTCCTCACCCTCTCCTCCTCACCTCAGTCTGTGATTCCCTTTAAAATCTCCCTGTTTGGGTTCATAGAATCAACAGGTTGGAAGAGACCCACTGGATCATCGAGTCTGAGGTCATCGGACGGGAATTGGGACACCAGGTTGGGCATCCCCATGACTGTGAACACTTACTTCCTCCCCAAAAGTGGAAGTGTGGATCTGCTGGAGGGTTGGGAGGCTCCAAAGGGACCTAAACAGGCTGGATCCATGGGCTGAGACCAATGAGATGAGGTTTAACACGGCCAAATGCCGAGTCCTGCACTTGGGGCACAACAACCCTGAGCAGAGCTCCAGACTGGGAGAAGTCTGGCTGGAAAACTGCCAGGAGGAGAGGGACCTGGGGGGGTTGGTCGACAGCGACTGACCATGAGCCAGCAGTGTGGCCAAGAAGGCCAATGGCATCTTGGCTTGGATCAGAAATGGTGTGAGCAGCAGGGCCAGGGAGGTGATTCTCCCTCTGGACTCAGCACTGGTGAGGCCGCTCCTTGAATCCTGTGTTGAGTTGTGGGCCCCTCAGCACAAGAAGGATGTTGAGGCTCTGGAGAGAGTCCAGAGAAGAGCAACGAGGCTGGTGAAGGGGCTGGAGAACAGGCCCTATGAGGAGCGGCTGAGAGAGCTGGGGGGGTTTATCCTGGAGAAGAGGAGGCTGAGAGGAGACCTCATTGCTCTCTACAACTCCCTGAAAGGAGGTTGTGGAGAGGAGGGAGCTGGGCTCTTCTCCCAAGGGACAGGGGACAGGACGAGAGGGAATGGCCTCAAGCTCCACCAGGGGAGATTTAGGCTGGAGATTAGGAAGAGGTTTTTCACAGAAAGGGTCATTAGGTATTGGAATAGGCTGCCCAGGGAGATGGTTGATTCCCCTTCCCTGGAGGTGTTTAAGGGACGGGTGGATGAGGTGCTGAAGGACATGGGTTAGTGTTTGATAGGAATGGTTGGACTCGATGATCCGATGGGTCTCTTCCAACCTGGTTGTTCTATGATTCTATTCTATGATTCTATGAATTTCAACCCAGTTCTTCCCCCTAAGCCGGCTCTAAGCGCATCCTCCGCTGTTTGGCCCTCAACGAACCAAATCCAATAAAAAAAACCCCTAGAATTTGCCCCAAATTGGGGACGGAACTGCGGGAAGAGAGGATTTCCTTGACACCATCCTCGCTGCGAAGTCACTTCAGGGGTTGAAGTCACGTGGTTTGAAAATTTTGGTGATTTTTTTTTTATTATTTTAGGGAAAAACGCTTCCCTTAGGGAGGAATAACTCCTGGTTTGGGATTGGGGTGGGAAGTGGGGAGAGGGATTCGCTGGTGGATGAGTGGCACCTCCAGCCCTTTTTTTTTTAATTTTTTGGGCTGAAAAAGGCTCATTTTGGTGAAAAATTTGCTGCCGACGAGGACGAAGAAAGCAAAGGGGGAGAGAGAGCACGAAAAAGCAGTAGAGCCTGAAGGATGTGCCAGGAAGGGGGAGATTTTCTCCGATTTTCTCCAATTTTTTCCCATTTTTTTCCCAATTTTCTCTCCAATTTGGGTTTGGCAAATTTGGATTTTCTCCAAATTTCTCCAATTTTCTCCAATTTGGGAGGATTAAACTAGAAATCGAAGCGATTTTAATTAAAATTACCCAGATTTTTCAACCCATTTTGTTCGCGGGGTCGATGCAGCTAAACGAAGAGAGACGAAGGGAAAGGGGAAAGTTCCCTCTTTGGGTTTTCCCTCAGCAGCAAAATTTAACAGAGCGAGAAGAGCTGGGTTGATCGTTAACGGGATTCGTTCGTTAAGGAGAGGATTTTAGACCGAGGGAGGGGGATTGAAATGATATATCATTATTATTATTGTTGTTATTATTATTGTTATTGTTGTTATTGTTGTTGTTATTGTTGTTGTTGTTATTGTTGTTGTTGTTATCATTATAATTATTATCACTATTATAATTATTATCATTATTATCATTATTAATTATGTTTAATTCTTCCCCTTTCTGCCTGTTCTGGGGGATGAGGGCTCGTCCGGCCCCTCCGGGAAAGCCGTTAATTGATCCAATTTAATTAATTTTAACTTGAGAGACTGGGTTGATTTCACCGAAAATACGGATTTAGTGACAAAACCCATGAAGCTGTTGACGGTTTCGCTGCGAAAATCATAAGTGATCAATGAAAGGAGGTTCCAGGGGGTAGAGTGATGGCCCGAAATGGCTTTTTTTTTTAAGGAAAATGGTATTTTTTTGGGGAAAAAAATACCCAAACCAGGAGGGAGAAAAGCCACAAATCGTGCGATTCCGACCCAAAAGTGAGGGAAAGGGATTGGAGGCGGAAAAAAGGGGAAAATCGAGGCCAAAAGTCGGGGCTTGGTCCCCAATTGGGGGAAGATGAAGGTGGAAACGGCGACTCTCCCCTTCCCACCAACTCCAAACCAGCCCCGAGTCGGCCAATTTGGCAGAAATTCCCGTCATAAACACACAAAAAGAGGCGGAAAAAGCAAAATAAACTGGAGTCGACCACTGAGAATTCAGCAAGATGCTCTCCGGCTTTCCCAGCATCGAAAAAAAAGAGGCAGAAAAGGCAGAAAAGCGACTTTAAAACCTTCAAGTTGGGAGGAAGGTGAGGCCGAAGCAGCCGAAATCCGCAGCTCAACCTCCTCCCTGAACACCTCGAGGGTTAAATTCGACCCAAAAATCCGAAAAAATTCGAATTCAATCCCAAACGGAGCAAGGAAACCACTTCCTTGTGCTTCCAAATGGGCTTTTTTTGGGGAAAAATTCCCTCGAATGACACTCGAGTAGTGATTTTTGAGTGTTTTTTTATCCCCAGCTCCAAATTGCTTGAAATAAAGCCCCAAACTGGGAGAAATTTGGGGTTTTTTTTCACCAAAAGAGAAGAATTCTTCCCTCATCCAGGGAGTAGGTATTAACCGTTGCCGGTAAAATCCTCCAGGGATGGAAAAAGCAGCAGAGAAAAAAAAAAAGGGTGAAAAAAATATCAAAAGGAAGAGGAATTTATATTTTTTTTTGGAGGAAAAAACCTGAGATTTGGTGGGAATTGAGCAGAAAAAATCATGATAACAACCCTTCCCTGACCCAATAAATGACATTTAGGGGACGCAGAGGAGATGAGGACCAGGTCCCTCCTGCAGACATTTCCCCCCAAGTCTGGATTTTAATCAAAATCTCATGATTTTAACCAAAATCTCATGATTTGAAGGGGAAAAGAAAGCAAAGGGAACACCCTTCTCCACCCCCCCCCCCACCCCAAGCCTGGATTTTAACCAAAATCTCATGATTTTAGGGGGAAAAGAAAGCAAAGGGAACACCCTCTTGGCCCTTGGGTTGGGGGGGAAGGGATGGGGAAGGGAACCCAATGCCCCCCAATGCCCCCCCCTCCTCCCAGTACAGCCCCAGTTACCCACTATGAGGGGGTCAACCCCCCAGTTGCCTTGGGGGGGGACCTGGTTACACTAGAGTCTTGGGGATGGGGGGGGACACACACTCCCAGTTATCCCATAAGGCCACGGGGCAGGGGGGGGGGAGATCCTCCAGTTGGCTCCAGAGCTAGAGGTGAGATTATCCCAGTGCCCCCCCCCCCACCCCCCACCCCCCAGCAAGAAGGAGGCCTTCCCACTTCTCTCCATTCATAGGGAAGGAGCCCCCCTACCCCATTCATAAGGAGACCTCGCCCCATGTCCCCCATTCATAAGGAGACCCCCCCCACTTTGTTCCCCCATTCATAGAGAAGGAGCCCCCCCCATTCATAAGGAGCTCCCCCATTCATAAGGAGCCCCCTTCTTGTCACCCACTCATGGGGAAGGAGCCGCCCCCCCCCCCCTTGTCACCCATTTATAGGGAAAGAGTCCCCCCATTCATAAGGAGTCCCCACCTTGTCCCCCATTCATGGGGAAGGAACCCCCCCCATTCATAGGGAGCATCCCTATTCATAAGGAGACCCCCCCTTGTCACCCATTTATAGGGAAGGAGTCCCCCCTTGTCCTCCGTTCATAGAGAAGGAGCCCCCCCCATTCATAAGGAGCTCCCCTATTCATAAGGACACGCCCCCTTGTCCCCCATTAATAGGGAAGGAGCACCCTCATTCACAAGGACCCCCCTCCTTGTCACCCATTTATAAGGAAGGAGCCCCCTCCTTGTCCTCCACTCATGGGGAAGGAGCCCCCCCTTGTCACCCATTTATAGGGAAGGAGCTCCCCCATTCACAAGGAGCCCCCTCCTTGTCCCCCATTCATAGAGAAGGAGCCCCCCCTTCTCCCCCATTCATAGAAAAGGAGCACCCCCTTGTCCCTCATTGATAGGGAAGGAGCCCCCTCCTTGTCACCGATTTATAGGGAAGGAGCTCCCCCTTATCCCCCATTTATAGAGAAGGAAACCCCCCCCCCCCACCCGTGTCCCCCATTCATAGAGAAGCAGCTCCCCAGTGTCCTTCATTCAAAGGGAAGGAGCACCCTCTTTGTACCCCGTTCACAGAGAAGGAGCCCCCCCCATTCACAAGAAGCCCCCTCCTTGTCCCCCATTCATGGAGAAGGAGCCACCCCCTTTTCACCCATTTATAGGGAAGGAGCCCCCTCCTTCTCCCCCATTCACAAGGAGCCCCCTCCTTGTCCGTCATTCATAGGGAAGGAGCCCCCCCCACTGACATGAAGCCCCCTCCTTGTCCCCCATTCATAGAGAAGAAGCCCCCCCTTGTCCCCCATTCATAGGGAAGGACCCTCCCATCGCTAAGGAGCGCCCCACCCTCCGCGTCCCCCACCCCTGAGGGTCCCCCCCGTACCTGCTCGGGCCTCCCGGGGGGGCCCCGGGGCTCGCCCCCCGGAGCCGGAGCCGAGCGGGAGGCTCGGGCCCCTCGGCCGCCGCCGCCATGGGGGACGCGGGAGGCGCCGCAGTCGCCGCCGCCGCCGCCGCCGCCCCGGCAGCCGCTGACTGACAGGCGGCCCCGCCCCTCGCCCAATCAGCGCGCGGGCCCCGCGCCAGGCCCCGCCCCCCGCCCGCGCCTCGACCAATGGGAGGGCGCGAAGGGCTGGATGGACGCGGAGGGCGGCCAACGGGAGGCAAGGAGACGCTTCCGCCTGAGGGGGGCGGGACTAAGGGGAGAGCAGCCAATGGCGGCGGTGGGTGGGGATGATTGACGGCAGGAGGCACCAATGGGAGGCCAGAGAGCGCTGGGAGCGGCACAGGGATGACAGGAGAGGGCAACGGGCTCCGCCCCTTCGCAGCAAGCGATGGGTTGGGGTGGAGGAGACCCCAAAGCCATCCGGCTTCACCCCAAATCCTTCAGTGGGTTGGGATGGAGGAGACCCCAAAGGTGTCTGGTTCTACCCCAAGTCCTTCAATGGGTTGGGATGGATTGGACCCCAAAACCATCCAGTTCCACTCCAGATCCTTCAATGGTTTGGGATGGAAGGGACCCCAAAGCCATCCAGGTCGACCCCAAAGCCATCCAGGTCGACCCCAAATCCTTCAATGGGTTGGGATGGAGGAGACCCCAAAGCCACCCAGTTCCACCCCAAATCCTTCAATGGGTTGGGATGGAGGAGACCTTGAAGCCATCTGGTTCCACCCCAAATCCTTCAATGGGTTGGGATGGAGGAGACCCCAAAGCCATCCAGCTTCACCCCAAATCCTTCAATGGGTTGGGATGGATTGGACCCCAAAGCCATCCAGCTTCACCCCAAATCCTTCAATAGGTTGGGATGGAGGAGACCTTGAAGCCATCTGGTTCCACCCCAAATCCTTCAATGGGTTGGGATGGAGGAGACCCCAAAGCCATCCAGCTTCACCCCAAATCCTTCAATGGGTTGGGATGGATTGGACCCCAAAGCCATCCAGTTCCCCCCCAGATCCTTCAATGGGTTGGGATGGAGGAGACCCCAAAGCCATCTGGTTCGACCCCAAAGCCGTCCAGTTCCACCCCAGATCCTTCAATGGTTTGGGACGGAAGGGACCCCAAAGCCACCCAGTTCCACCCCAAATCCTTCAATGGGTTGGGATGGAAGGGACCCCAAAGCCATCCAGCTTCACCCCAAATCCTTCAATAGGTTGGGATGGAGGAGACCCTGAAGCCATCTGGTTCCACCCCAAATCCTTCAATGGGTTGGGATGGAGGAGACCCCAAAGCCATCCAGCTTCACCCCAAATCCTTCAATGGGTTCGGATGGATTAGACCCCAAAACCACCCAGTTCCACTCCAGATCCTTCAATGGTTTGGGATGGAAGGGACCCCAAAGCCATCTGGTTCGACCCCAAAGCCGTCCAGTTCCACCCTAGATCCTTCAGTGGGTTGGGATGGTGGAGACCCCCCCCCCCCCCCCGGGGACACCAAGGACTCTTGAGTCCCTCCGTCCCCAAGGATGTGGAGCTGGGGATACTGAGAGCCTTGCTGTCCCTGCTGTCCCCAGGGAGGGCGATATGGGGACACTGAGAGTCCTTCTGTCTCCAGGAAGGGTGATATGGGGACATCTAGTGTCCCTCCATCCCCAGGCGTAAGGCTTCCAGTGACAAGTGGTGTCCCCAGGGCTCAGTGCTGGGTCCAGCCCTGCTCAATGTCTTCATCAATGACCTGGATGAAGGCATCGAGTGCTCCCTCAGCAAGTTTGCAGCTGACACTGAGCTGTGTGGAAGTGTGGATCTGCTGGAGGGTCGGGAGGCTCTGCAAAGGGACCTGAACAGGCTGGATCCATGGGCTGAGACCAATGGGATGAGGTTTAACACAGCCAAATGCCGAGTCCTGCACTTGGGGCACAACAACCCTGAGCAGAGCTCCAGACTGGGAGAAGTCTGGCTGGAAAACTGCCAGGAGGAGAGGGACCTGGGGGGGTTGGTCGACAGCGACTGACCATGAGCCAGCAGTGTGCCCAGGGGGCCAAGAAGGCCAATGGCATCTTGGCTTGGATCAGAAATGGTGTGACCAGCAGGGCCAGGGAGGTGATTCTCCCTCTGGACTCAGCACTGGGGAGGCTGCTCCTTGAATCCTGTGTTGAGTTGTGGGCCCCTCAGCACAAGAAGGATGTTGAGGCTCTGGAGCAAGTCCAGAGAAGAGCAACGAAGCTGGTGAAGGGGCTGGAGAACAGGCCCTATGAGGAGCGGCTGAGAGAGCTGGGGGGGTTTATCCTGGAGAAGAGGAGGCTGAGAGGAGACCTCATTGCTCTAACTCCCTGAAAGGAGGTTGTGGAGAGGAGGGATCTGGACTCTTCTCCCAAGGGACAGGGGACAGGCCGAGAGGGAATGGCCTCAAGCTCCACCAGGGGAGATTTAGGCTGGAGATTAGGAGGAAGTTTTTCACACAGAGGGTCATTGGGCATTGGACTAGGCTGCCCAGGGAGGTGGTTGATTCCCCTTCCCTGGAGGTGTTTAAGGGTCGGGTGGATGAGGTGCTGAGGGACATGGGTTAGTGTTTGATAGGAATGGTTGGACTTGATGATCCAGTGGGTCTCTTCCAACCTGGTTGTTCTCTGATTCTATGATTCTATAGGGACACCAAGAGTCCTATTGGTCCTCTCTTCACCTCTCTCTCCATTTTCAGTCCTTCCAGCTCAAGGAGTCCCGTCCTGGGTTGTTTTCACCCTCTTCCACAGCTCCAGGACGAGCCACACTTTTCGTCGAGAGCTCGCGAGCAGCCTCTTTCCACCCAAACCCAACTCTCTTCCCCTCAGAAAGGGTCTGGCGCCTGAAGGCCACAAGCGGCCACTCGGGGGGGAGAAGTTTGGCCTCGACTTCCCCTAAACTCAGGATCGAAAAAGGGGAAATCGGCCCAAAAAGAGGAAGATGCGAGAGAGGGGGAAGCAGAGGGAGGGACCTTCGGCTTTCAGCTGCATCTGCTCTTCCCGAAGAGCATCTGTGAAGTTCAGCTGAGAGTTGGGTCAGCGGCGAAATGATTGAGTTGGGACTTTCGTTTCCCACCGTTGACCAGCCCAGCGGCCGCGGAACTCTTTGTCCCTCCTCGCTTTCGTTTCCCGTGATCGCCAGCCCCTCGGGTGGTCAGCACGAAGCCCTCAGGGTGTTCAGGAGCTGAAAAAACCCCCCAAAGGGCATTTTCTGGGGCAGGAATGATGGTGACGTGTCCCTCAAAATTAAGATTTTTTTGACTGTGCTATGTACCTTGCACGAAATATGAGGATTTGTCACCAAAACCAATGAGCAGAATGCTAAAAAAATGGCCACAAAAGGCTAGAAATTGTCCACAAAAGGCGAAAAAATGGCCACAAACGGCTAAAAATTGCCCATGAAATGCTAAAAATGGACACAAAAGGCTAAAAATTGGCCACAAAAGGTTAAAAAAATGACCACAAAAGGCTAAAAATTGCCCACGAAGTGCTAATAAACAGCCACAAAAGGCTAATGAACGGCCACAAAAGGCTAAAAAATGACCACAAAAGGCTAAAAATTGCCCACGAAGTGCTAATAAACAGCCACAAAAGGCTAATGAACGGCCACAAAAGGCTAAAAAATGGCCACAAAATGCTAAAAATTGCCTGCAAAAGTCTAAAAAGTGCCCACAAAATGCTAAAAAAACGGCCACAAAATTTAAAAAAGAGCTAAATGCAGGTGCCCACTCTGGCCCTTTTGGCCCAAACCCACTTCCTTGGGTAGGTTTTCGGCCCCATCTGAGGCCAGTGGAGAGTTTGTGGTTTTTGAGTGATTTTTTTTTTGTTTTAAAAAAAAAACCAACCAGGGAAAGGGCTGCGACACGTGGTGAGGGGCAGCCCCACCTCGTCGCTGGCTCCAGGACTCCTGAGGGCACAGATTGGGGGTTTCGAGCGTTTCCTTCCCCCCCCAAGCCCAAGACCAGGAGGAGGAGGTGCAGGAGGAGGAGGAGGGGATGGGACTCGGCCGCCGCATAAATTGGGCTGATAACCCGAAGGCGAGAAAGAGGTCGGAGATGTCTCAGTGTGAAGATGCCTTCAACACCTACGAGAAATGCGATTTCGTCGCACGGACAGAGCCGGAGAAGCCCAAGCACAAGAAAGCACCGAAAGGAGGTACAAGGAGAAGATTTGGGGCTTCGGAGATGGGAAACCAAAGGGTTTTATCTCTCCGAATGGGTTTAAATTGGATTTTTATCCAGGTTTTTGACGCGTGGTTGGGTCATAGTCTAGGGGAGAGGGGTTTGGGTGTGGAGAAGGGAGAGGTGGAGTCACTCCAGGAGGTGGTTTGGGGGGAATTCTCCTCTTCCTGACTTTCTCTAAGAAATGGAATTGGGGAGAGGTGGTGGAGGAGAAGCTCAAGGTGTGGTCACAGCCCAGGAGACCAACCGAGTCCAACGTGGGCAGCAGGGAAGGGATTCCTCCCCTCAGTTCTGCTCTGGGGAGACCAAACCCGGAGTCCCGTGTCCGGTTCTGGGGTCACCAACACTAGGAGGACACAGGGACGTTAGAGCAAGTCCATGGGGAAGAGCAGAGCTGGGAGGAGAGGGGGGAGAAGTGGGACTTGGAGCAACCTGATCGGGCAGGGTGGGAGTGGACGGGCTCTGAGGTCCCTTCCAACCCAATCTAATCCAATCCAACCTGACCCGATCCAACCCGATCCAGTCCAATCCAACCCAATCCAATCCAATGCAATCCAATCCAATGCAATCCAACCCAACCCAACCCGACCCAACCCGACCTGACCCAACCTGACCCAATCCAATCCAATCCAATCCAATCCAACCCAATCCAACCCAACCCGACCCGACCCGACCCGACCCGATCCGATCTGATTCAGTCCAACCCAACCTGACCCAATCAAACCCAACCCGACCTGACCCAATCCAAACCAATCCAATCCAACCCAATTCAACACAATCCAATCCAATCCAACCCAACCCAACCCAAACCAACCTGACCCAATCCAATCCAATCAACCCAATCTAATCCAATCCAATCCAACCCAACCTGACCTGACCCGATCCAATCCAATCCAATCCAATCCAATCCAACCCAATCCAATCCAACCCAATCCAATCCAACCCAATCCAACCCAATCCAATCCAACCCAATCCAATCCAACACATTCCAACCCAATCCAATCTAATCCATTCCAATCCAGTCCAATCCAACCCAACCCGACCCGACCCGACCTGACCTAATCCAATTCAATCCAACCCAATCCAATTCCATCCAAACTAAACCAATGCAATCCAATCCAATCCATTCCAACCTGACCCGACCCAATCCAATCCAATCCAATCCAATCCAATCCAATCCAACCTGACTTGACCCAGTCCAACCCAATCTAATCCAATCCAATCCAATCCGGCCCAACCCCACCCAATCCAATCCAATCCAATCCAATCCAACCCAACCCAACCCAACCCAACCCAACCCAACCTGACCCATTCCATGACTCTGCTCCAGCTCTAGCAGTGCTGTCCCTCCGCTCCTTGTCCCCGGAGAGAGCTGTCGCTCTGCTCTACGTGCTCTTGGCCCTCACCGTCGTCTTCTTCATGGCTCTCACCATCGTGAATCTCCAACGAGGTGAATCCACCACCTACACCTTCGCTCTGATTGCCCCAGTGTGGAGAACATCCCCTGAATGGGGCCAAAACATGGCTCCGCGTTGGGGCTCGGAGGCTGGTTTTTTGCCACTCGCGAGCTCCCGGGAGTCGAATCGGGAGCGAGGCTGAGCTCTCTCGTCCTCTCTGGCAGTGTCGGCAGTGTGGGAGGCCTTGGAAGAAGCTCGTCTGCACAGTGCCAGCAGCCACGCGGCGGCGCGGTACAACCTCTCCGAGGTCCAGCGCACCCTCGGTAAGACCCCTTTGCCCAGAAAACCCAACCTGGGGACTGCTGAATCCTCAATCCCAGCACAAATGCCGAGTCCTTCACTTGGGGCACAACAACCCTGAGCAGAGCTCCAGACTGGGAGAAGTCTGGCTGGAAAACTGCCAGGAGGAGAGGGACCTGGGGGTGTTGGTCGACAGCGACTGACCATGAGCCAGCAGTGTGCCCAGGGGGCCAAGAAGGCCAAGGGCATCTTGGTTTGGATCAGAAACGGTGTGACCAGCAGGGCCAGGGAGGTGATTCTCCCTCTGGACTCAGCACTGGGGAGGCTGCTCCTTGAATCCTGTGTTGAGTTGTGGGCCCCTCAGCACAAGAAGGATGTTGAGGCTCTGGAGAGAGTCCAGAGAAGAGCAACGAGGCTGGTGAAGGGGCTGGAGAACAGGCCCTATGAGGAAAGAACTGGGGGTGTTTAGCCTAGAGAAGAGGAGGCTGACAGGAGACCTCATTACTCTCTCCAACTCCCTGAAAGGAGGTTGTGGAGAGGAGGGAGCTGGGCTCTTCTCCCAAGGGACAGGGGACAGGACGAGAGGGAATGGCCTCAAGCTCCACCAGGGGAGATTTAGGCTGGAGATTAGGAGGAAGTTTTTCACACAGAGGGTCATTGGGCATTGGAATAGGCTGCCCAGGGAGGTGGTTGAGTCACTTTCCCTGGAGGTGTTTAAGGGACGGGTGGACAAGGTGCTGAGGGACATGGGTTAGTGTTTGATAGGAATGGTTGGACTCGATGATCCGATGGGTCTCTTCCAACCTGGTTGTTCTATGATTCTAAATTTCCCCCCTCTTGATGCTTCCTGGGTTGCTTTTCCAGCCAAAAAAAGGAACCAAATCCACTTTCTATCAGGATTTGACTCGGACTTTGTTGCTTCCCTTGTAGATCAGCAGCTTTCCGGTGACCTCAAGGTGATTCAGGACCAGCTCCTGAGAGGTAGGTGGAGGAAAAGGTGGCTTTGGGGGCAAAAAATGTTGCAGGATCCTAGATTGGGGCAGAAAATATTGCAGGATCCTGAGTCTCAGCTGCAGGCAGTGGTGAGATGGGGTAGAAATCGGAGCTTTTCCTCTTCCCAGTGTCACAAGAAGTGGAGAATGTGTGGTGGAACATGTCGACCTGCAAAGCCGAGTGTGGGGAGGACTTGTCCAGTCGCCTTAGCTCCTTGGGTGAGAGCTTGTCGTCCCTCCTGAGGGACATGGGTTAATGTTTGATGGGAACGGTTGGACTCCATGAGCCGGTGGGTCTCTTCCAACCTGCTGATTCCATGATTCGTGGAATCGTAGACTCGTGGGATGATTCGGAACAGCAGAGACCTTAAAGGTCACCCAGTTCCGAGACCTTAAAGATCACCCAGTTCCAAGCCCTTTGCCCTGGGGACACCTCCCACCAGCTCAGGTGTCTCCGAGTCCCATCCCACGGAGCTCCAGCTCTTCGTCTCCTCTGATTTTGATGGAAAAATCATTGTTTTGATCCTTCTCCTCAATTCCCAAACCACCCAATGTTGTGTAGATGCTCCAAGACTCCAGAAACAAAGCACGAAGCTGCTCCGAACAAGTCCGATTTGTCGTTAAAGTGCAAGACTGAGGGAGAGAAAAGACTTGCTTAGCTTTTTGAGAGGAATGAGAACAAAGAGGGTTTGAGGTTTTTCTTGCCCGAACCTTAGAGAATGGTAACTCTCACCAGGAAAACACCCGGAGGGACAAAAAGGGAAAAAGGGGAAGGGAGATTAAAAAAAAAAAAAATGGTTTATTTTAGCTCTTGCGGCGACTCGAAGTACCTTTTGTTCTCTCTGCAGCTGCGGAGAAGCCCAAACTGGAGCTGCTGCTGCAGCAACTGGGGGAGATGAAGCAGGAGCAGAGCCGCATCTCATCGCTCCTCGATGCGACGTTGGAGGAGACGCGAAGCCTCTCAGGTGAGGACGAGCGGCCAGGCTGCTCCTCTGGGCATCCCCCACACGTCCTTCTTCTCTTCTTTTTTTTTGTTTTTTTTCAGCCCAGTTCCAGTCTGGGATTCTCTGCCGGAGTTGTCCCAAGGGGTGGCAGGAGTTCGCCGCCTCCTGCTATTTCTTCTCCTCTGACTCCAGCCCCTGGTCGGAGGCCAAAGAGCACTGCGCCAGGCTCAGCGCCCGCTTGGTCGTCATCGACAACGAGGAGGAAAACGTAAGCGGAGAAATCGCTTTAAAAAGCAGAAACTCTGCCACATTTCTGCCACGGCTCTGCAAAGGGACCTGAACAGGCTGGATCCATGGGCTGAGCCCAATGGGAGGAGGTTTAACACGGCCAAATGCCGAGTACTGCACTTGGGGCACAACAACCCTGAGCAGAGCTCCAGACTGGGAGAAGTCTGGCTGGAAAACTGCCAGGAGGAGAGGGACCTGGGGGGGTTGGTCGACAGCGACTGACCATGAGGCAGCAGTGTGCCCAGGTGGCCAAGAAGGCCAATGGCATCTTGGCTTGGATCAGAAATGGTGTGACCAGCAGGGCCAGGGAGGTTCTTCTCCCTCTGGACTCAGCACTGGTGAGGCTGCTCCTTGAATCCTGTGTTGAGTTGTGGACTCCTCAGCACAAGAAGGATGTTGAGGCTCTGGAGCGAGTCCAGGGAAGAGCAACGAAGCTGGTGAAGGAGCTGGAGAACAGGCCCTATGAGGAGCGGCTGAGAGAGCTGGGGGGGTTTAGCCTAGAGAAGAGGAGGCTGAGAGGAGACCTCATTGTTCTCTCCAACTCCCTGAGAGGAGGTTGTGGAGAGGAGGGAGCTGGGCTCTTCTCCCAAGGGACAGGGGACAGGACGAGAGGGAATGGCCTCAAGCTCCACCAGGGGAGATTTAGGCTGGAGATTAGGAGGAAGTTTTTCACACAGAGGGTCATTGGGCATTGGAATAGGCTGCCCAGGGAGGTGGTTGATTCCCCTTCCCTGGAGGTGTTTAAGGCACAGGTGGATGAGGTCTTGAGGGACATGGGTTAGTGTTTGATAGGAATGGTTGGACTCGATGATCCGATGAGTCCCTTCCCACCTGGTTGTTCTATGATTCTATGACGAATTCTAGTATTTATAGAGCCAGTGACAGGAATATCACTCAAACTGCCCACGAATTAGTGTTTCTAACCTGTTTCAGGTGTAGAGGAGGAGCTGCCGGCTATTGGGTTATTTTAACTTTTCCCCCCTCTATTTGCAGAAGTTTCTGGCAAGCCTCGTCCCGGAAAACCGTGTCTTCTGGCTGGGCCTGAGCGACAGGGAAGACGAAGGCCACTGGCAGTGGATGGACGGACATTCACCCTCTTTCACGTACGTTTTTATCCTCCTCGGAGGGTGAATTTCCATCCCCCAAAAAATCAGCTTTCTTCTTTCTCAGCCCATTTTTTGCTCAAAAAATAATTGTGAGGAATCCTCTCAAGCTGCCTCATCTCTGGAGGTCTTGAAGACCATGTTGGGTGAGGCTTAGAGCGACCTGACCCAGCAGGAGGTGTTCCTTGCCCGTGGCAGGAGTGGATCCGGAATATGGGCTCGGAGGTCCCTTCCAACCCAAACTGCTCCATGATTCAATGACTATTTCGGTGTTTAAAAAGCACGGAAAGAGGTTTTGTTTGGGAGGGAGAGGTGGGAGAGGGGAAGGGAAGATTTGGGCTCTCCCACCGTGAATTGGCTTTGGGGTTTTTTGGAGCTGAAAACCCAGAGGGAAGGTAAGAAAAGAAGGAGCCACAGAGCCTGCTTGGGTCCTCCCAGACTGGGTTGGATTCTGCAGGAGGTCGTAGAATCGTAGAATCATAGAATCATAGAACAACCAGGTTGGAAGAGACCCATCAGATCATCAAGTCCAACCATTCCCATCAATCACTGACCCGTGTTCCTCAGCACCTCGTCCACTCGTTCCTTCAACCCTCCAGGGAAGGCGACTCAATCCCCTCCCTCTTCCAGGGTCCAGTGACCCTTTCCAGGAAATATTTCATCCTGATGTCCATCCTGAGCCTCCCCTGGTGGAGCTTGAGGCCATGGACTTGGTTTAGTGTTTGATGGGAATGGTTGGACTTGACGATCCGATGGGCCTCTTCCAACCTGGTTGTTCTATGATTCTCTATGGTGGACCTTGAGGTCATAGCTTGAGTCAACAGAATCATAGATAGAATCACCAGGTTGGAGCTTGAGGCCATATGGTGGAGCTTGAGGCCATAGCTTGAGTCAACAGAATCATAGAATCACCAGGTTAGAAGAGACCCATCGGATCATCGAGTCCAACCATCCCTACAGGTCGACCTCTAAGAGATCTCTTCATTCTTGGAAGTTTGGGGGAGAGACTGTGATTGGAGTAGAGCTCTTTTCTCCTGTTAAATGTGGAAAAAAAGTCACAATTATGTGGACGGAGTTTTTCCTCCCCCAAACCTCTTGTTCTGCCTCTCGCGCAGGTCCTGGAACAGCGGCGAACCCAACAACTCTGGCTACGATGGGGAGGACTGCGCCATCTTCTACCCCAACGGCCGCTGGAACGACATCGTCTGCTCCAGCAACGAGAGGTGGATCTGCGAACGCCCTCTCTAACCCCCCAGGCTGCCCCTCTCGCCTTCTCAGCCCTTCAAAACATGGCAAAACCAGTCAAATTGGCCAAAAATCAAGCATGTGGTGAAAACACGAGGCTCTGGGGGGCAAAAGGTGCCCAAAAATGGGCTTTGAGAAGAGGGATTGGTTGGGATGGGGACATTGTGGCCATGGAGGGGTTAAGCTGTTTGAGGAGGTCAATTTTTGGGGGGTTAGAGGTTTTGGGGGCTGTTTGTTAACCCTTTTCAAGTTGTTTTGAGTCGCTCCAAGGCTTGAGGTGTCGGTTCATCGGGGGAAAAATGGTGATAAATAAATAAATAAATGGTGATAAAGAACTAAATGGTGATGAAGAAATAAATGGTGATAAAGAAATTAATGGTGATGAAGAAATAAGTGGTGATAAAGAAATTAATGGTGATGAAGAAATAAATGGTGATAAAGAATAAATGATGATAAAGAAATAAACGGTGATGAAATAAACGGCAATAAAGAAATAAATGGTGATAAAGAAACAAACGGTGATAAAGGAATTAATGATGATAAAGAAATAAATGGTGATAAAGAACAAATGATGATAAAGAAATAAACGGTGATGAAATAAACGGCAATAAAGAAATAAATGGTGATGAAGAAATAAACGGTGAGAAAGAAAGAAATAAATGATGGTAAAGAAATTAATGATGATAAATAAATGGTGATAAAGAAATAAATAGCGATAAAGAATAAGTGGTGATAAAAAATAAATGGTGATAAAGAAATAAATGGTGATAAATAAGAAATAAATGGTGATAAAGAAATAAATGATGATAAAGAAATAAACGATGATGAAGAAATAAATGATGATAAAGAAATAAATGGTGATAAAGAAATAAATGGTGATAAATAAATGGTGATAAATAAGAAATAAATGGTGATAAAGAAGTAAATGATGATGAAGAAATAAATGGTGATAAATAAAGAAATGGTGATAAAGAAATAAATGGTGATAAAGAATAAATGGTGATAAAGGAATAAACGGTGACGAAGAAATAAACGGTGATAAGGAAATAAACGATGATGAAGAAATAAACGGTGATGAAGAAATAAATGATGATAAAGAAATAAATGGTGATAAAGAAATGGGGATAAAGAAATAAACAGTGATAAAGAATAAATGGTGATGAAGAAATACACAGTGATGAAGAAATAAATGGTGATAAAGAAAAAATGTTGATAAATAGAAGCTCTTCCCTTGAGGCTGGAAGCAGAACTCATAGAGTGATAAGGCCCAAGAGGAGAGGGGGTCGGATCTTTTATTTCCCAGGGTCGAGGGGAAGAAAAAAAAACAACCAAAAAGGGGAAGAGAGAGAGCTGAGGCGGCGAGGAGTGAGCTCGGGGAGGGGTATGCAAATCCCCAGCTCGGGGTTGCCGAAGCGCGACGCCTAATTTTGCCGAAAGGTCACAGCCGACGGATTCCCCTCCCAACTCCACTGGGAGAGATGGAGGATTCCGTCGGGGGGTTGGGTCTCTGAGGGAGACGCCGCTTAAAGTCTTGGGATTCCCAACGTGAGAAGGAGATGGAGCCCCGAGGAGGCCGCAGGGAAGAGGGAGACGACCCTGAGCAGCTCCAGACTGGGAGAAGTCTGTCTAGAAAGATACCAGGAGGAGAGGGACCTGGGGGGGGTTGGTCGACAGCGACTGACCATGAGCCAGTAGTGTGCCCAGGGGGCCAAGAAGGCCAATGGCATCTTGGCTTGGATCGGAAATGGTGTGAGCAGCAGGGCCAGGGAGGTTCTTCTCCCTCTGGACTCAGCACTGGTGAGACCAAACCTTGAATCCTGTGTTGAGGTGTGGGCCCCTCAGTACAAGAAGGATGTTGAGGCTCTGGAGCGAGTCCAGAGAAGAGTCATGAAGCTGGTGAAGGGGCTGGAGAACAGGCCTTGTGAGGAGCGACTGAGAGAGCTGGGGTTGTTTCTCCTGGAGAAGAGGAGGCTGAGAGGAGACCTCGTTACTCTCTACAACTACCTGAGAGGAGGTTGTGGAGAGGAGGGAGCTGGGCTCTTCTCCCAAGGGACAGGGGACAGGACAAGAGGGAATGGCCTCAAGCTCCACCAGGGGAGATTTAGGCTGGAAATTAGGAGGAAGTTTTTGACACAGAGGGTCATTGGGCACTGGCAGAGGCTGCCCAGGGAGGGGGTTGATTCCCCTTCCCTGGAGGTGTTTAAGGGACGGGTGGACGAGATGCTGAGGGACATAGTTTAGTGTTTGATAGGAATGGTTGGACTCGATGATCCGATGGGTCTCTTCCAACCTGGTTGTTCTCTGATTCTCTGATTCCCCAAATCCGCCGAGTGCCGTGGGCGGCCGAGCAGACGTGTTTTGGCGGAGGGAAGGGGTTCACTCTCGCCCTTGCTCCTCAACCCATTTGCATGTCACCACCGCCCTGGGCGCCCAGAGGGAACTGAAATTTCACGGCTGAGCCTCCGGTCCAAGTCGGGTGCCGGAGGCGGCGAGAGGGGGGTGTGTGTGTGCTGGGACGTGCCCCAAAGGGGTTTCGCTCCCCTCGCCGGGCGCCTGCGCGGCCACTTCTCTCGGCTTGAGGATGGCCCAACAGACCTACAGCAACTGGCTGGGGCCTCCACCGGCGACCACCAAGCGACTGGTGAGGCAAGCAGGTAAATCCGGAGATGGGGAATCCTCTCTCGGGGTCCTCAGTGTGTGTTTGTGAGGCTGGTGGTGTCTCTGCCGAACGCGACGACATCTAAACTTGCTGCCGAGCACCTTGGCTCAAGGCAAAAGTCCTTTGGGGATGCTCGGCGTGGGGTGGGTCACTCAAGACCCCCCAAAACCTCCCGGTTTGGCCCCAATTCCGGATGCGAACTCTGCACTTGGCCTTCAAAGAGCATCGGAACCTTCCTCGCTGGTGGTGCCGGAGTCGAGGAAGCACTCGGGGCATGTTTGAGGCTCCTCCCATTATCCTCAAGGCTCTTTTGGGTTCCCCTTTTTGGCAGGAATTTACTCCGTTGCTGGAAAGATGACTCCCATGCGTGACTTCAGGCCGGGTAAGTCTTCATTTTTTTTTTTTTTTTTGTAACCTTCTTGCTCTTTTTCGGTTGGAAAGCAGAACTCCCTGAGGTGGCTCCCCAAGGTCCAACTGGGCTTCATTTGCAGCTCTGTTGTTGGCCAAACGTGTCTTACCCTCCATGGCCTTTCTCTCCCGATTTGGTTCTTTCATTCTCTCCCGGTTCAGTTCTTTCTTTCTCTTCTGGTTCAGTTCTTTCTGTCCAATGAGATCAAATCACCCCCAAAATCTCCTTAAAATCCACTTGATTTATCCCATCCCACCATGGAGAGCTTCAGAGTCTGGGGCTTCTGTGGGTGGAGGGCAGGAAGGATCTAGAGAGGGATTGGCAGAGGTTGGATCCATGTCTGGAGGGCAGGAAGGATCCAGAGAGGGATCAGGATCCGCGGCTGGAGGGCAGGAAGGATCTAGAGAGGGATCAGGATCCATGTCTAGAGGGCAGGAAGGATCTGGAGAGGGATGAGGACCCATGGCTGGAGAGCAGGATCGATCTCCGTGTCTGGACAGGTTCAAAACCTGTGGAGCCACCGCACTCGGGGACCGGATGAGCTGCAAGAGCTCTTTCAGCCTTGGTGGTTCCACCATTCTGTTCCTTGAAGCTGCAGACGACTCACTTGGATTTGCAACCAATGGCAGTGTCCAATGGGATGAGGTTTAACACGGCCAAAAGCCGAGTCCTGCACTTGGGGCACAACAACCCTGAGCAGAGCTCCAGACTGGGAGAAGTCTGGTTGGAAACTACCTGGAGGAGAGGGACCTGGGGGGGTTGGTTGACAGCGACTGACCATGAGCCAGCAGTGTGGCCAAGAAGGCCAATGGCATCTTGGCTTGGATCAGAAATGGTGTGAGCAGCAGGGCCAGGGAGGTGATTCTCCCTCTGGACTCAGCACTGGTGAGGCCGCTCCTTGAATCCTGTGTTCAGTTCTGGGCCCCTCAGCACAAGAAGGATGTTGAGGCTCTGGAGAGAGTCCAGAGAAGAACAACGAGGCTGGGGAAGGGGCTGGAGAACAGACCTGATGAGGAGTGGCTGAGAGAGCTGGGGGGGGTTTATCCTGGAGAAGAGGAGGCTGAGAGGAGACCTCATTACTCTCTACAACTACCTGAGAGGAGGTTGTGGAGAGGAGGGAGCTGGGCTCTTCTCCCAAGGGACAGGGAACAGGACAAGAGGGAATGGCCTCAAGCTCCACCAGGGGAGATTTAGGCTAGAGATTAGGAGGAAGTTTTTCACGGAAAGGGTCACTGGGCGTTGGAAGAGGCTGCCCAGGGAGGTGGTTGATTCCCCTTCCCTGGAGGTGTTTAAGGCACAGGTGGATGAGGTCCTGAGGGACTTGGTTTAGTGTTTGATAGGAATGGTTGGACTAGAAGATCCGATGGGTCCCTTCCAACCTGTTTGTTCTATGATTCTGTGATTCTATGAGAACCAGGAGCAGGACAATGCTCCAAAGTGGTGAATTCAACAGATACCGAGAAAATGATCCGAAGCTCGTTGCTGGAGGTGCTGCAACTTGACCGAAGGAGAAGGGAAATCTCACCTTTTGTGGATTCTGAAGGATGGAGCTGATCGATTCCGTCCGGAATTCCCAGTTGAGGTAAAACCTCTGTTCTCACCCATCTCCCCCCATCTCCTGCAGCGTCTCCGGACAGCTTTGACGACGACTACGACGACGTCTCCCTGTCGGAGTCAGATCTCGGTCACAAGGCAGTGGTGACAGACGGAGACCTCCAGAGCCAGAAAGACAAAGGAGGCACAGGTAGGACCCACCTCCATGGGGCAGGATTTGGCCTCCGTGTGCACCAAGACCTTCACCTGGAACCTATTTCCATTCCTCCCAACAGGCGATTACATCCTGGCAGGGAAACCAGTGTCTCCAGAGCCTTCCGGAAACGGTGAATTGCCCTCACCCGACCCCCAAGTGTCTCTCACTGGAGGCCTCGCTTGGATCCAGCCTTGGGAGGACAAGGCTCCTCCTTGATTTCCAACCCATGCTGCTCTCCTCAGGTGACCTGGAGGCGAGAGGCGGTAGGGGACGGAGCAGCCGGGCGACGTCAGTGGTCGTCCTCTACGTCCTGGTGGCCCTGAGCTTCGTCGCGTGGGCTCTGCTCTTCGCCTTGGCCATCATGAAGCGTGAGTGGCCCTGGAGGGGGTCCCTGCGGCTTGGGAAGGGGAATTTTGGGGCTTGGTTGGCTTTAGTTCCATCTTGGAGAGGAATTTTAGGGCTTGATCTGCTTTAGTTCCATCTTGGAGTGGAATTTTAGGGCTTGATTGGCTCTAATTCCATCTTGGAGTGGAATTTTATGGCTTGAATGGCTTTAATTCCATCTTGGAATGTAATTTTAGGGCTTGATCAGCTTTAATTCTATCTTGGAGTGGAATTTTAGGGCTTGATCGGCTTTAATTCCATCTTGAAGTGTAATTTTAGGGTTTGATCAGCTCTAATTCCATCTTGGAGTGGAATTTTAGGGCTTGATCGACTTTAATTCCATCTTCAAATGCAATTTTAGGGTTTGATCGGCTCTAATTCCATCTTGGAGAGGAATTTTAGGCTTTGATAGGCTTTAATTCCACCTTGGAATGGAATTTTAAGGTTTGATTGGCTCTAATTCCATCTTGGAATGGAATTTTAGGGTTTAATCAGCTTTAATTCCATCTTGGAATGGAATTTTAGGGTTTGATCTCCTCTAATTCCATCTTGGAGACGAATTTTAGGCTTTGATAGGCTTTAATTCCACCTTGGAGTGGAATTTTAGGGTTTGATTGGCTCCAATTCCATCTTGGAGTGGAATTTTAGGGTTTAATCAGCTTTAATTCCATCTTGGAATGGAATTTTAGGGTTTGATCGGCTCTAATTTCACCTTGGAGTGTAATTTTAGGCTTTGATCAGCTCTAATTCCATCCTGGAATGGAATTTTAGGGCTTGATCGGCTCTAATTCCTTCTTGGAATAGAATTTTAGGCTTTGATCGGCTCAAATTCCATCTTGGAGTGGAATTTTAGGGCTTGATTGGCTTTAATTCCATCATGGAGTGGAATTTCAGGTCTTGATCGGCTTTAATTCCATCTTGGAATGACATTTTAGGGTTTGATTTGCTTTAATTCCATCTTGGAGTGGAATTTTAGGGTTTGATTGGCTCTAATTCCATCCTGGAATGGAATTTTAGGGTTTGATTTGCTTTAATTTTTCATTTGCTCCAGGGGTTAAATCCAGAGTCAATCCCCTCTGGAACTCCCGACAAACAGAACTAGTTTAGAACACCCTGGAATTCCCCTCTGAGGCCAAGAAAACCAGAAATTGGCCAAATCGAGATGCTCCTCGTGGCTTCGTGATAAGATCCAACCACATCTCCTTCTTCTGTTTTCATTTCAGAGCTGGAGATCATGGAGGAATTGGAGCTCTTGAGGTCGAACTGCTCGGACACCGAAGGTAGGTCCTCAAGACTCTCCTCCCTGTGGAGAAGTTTCGATTGGGGTTGGGAGACACCAGCTTTGGGCTCTGGTTTAGCCTTTTTTTTGGTGGAAACGAAGGGAAAAAAAAAAATCGATTGTGGTTTTGAGCGGCTCCTGATTTCGGATCTTGGGAAGCGACATCAGCTTCGTCTGACTCGATGTCCATAGGGAATTGGTGAAGATCAGATACAACTGAGCTCCCGTCCCGATCCCGAAGAATTTAACCCCAAAAGGGAGCAAAAAGGAGCAAATCAACCCATGGGATGTGACTGGATTATGCAATTTAGGGTCTTATTGTGTGTGGGGAGGATGGAAAATCCACCTCGTTATCTCCGTTAAAGGATATGGGAAGGGGTTAAAGCCCCCAGAGAACCCTGGAAGTGCAAAACACCAACGGGTTTCATTAATTTGATGAATCATTAATTTGATTAATCAATCGACGGTGCCGAAGAAGCGATTAATTAGATGATATTGAGTGATAGCAAAAGCTGGTGACGTCAGAGCTTTCCCATTCCCGACCGAGAAAATGTGGGAAAGTCCGAAATCTCAGGGTAAAGAGCTTTGGGTCAACCAAGGTGCGGGAAGAAGAAGAAGAAGAAGAAGCTGGGGGAGTTGGGGATGAGGCCATTGGGTGGTTGGGTCACCTCCCGGTGCTCCCCCCAGTGCGGCAGGAGGTGGCCGAGACGCGACGGAAGCAGCTGCGGCTGCAGACCAGGCTGCAGAGCTACTACGAGGAGCTGCAGGACGTGGCAGGTAAAAGTTGCCGCCGTCACCTGGACGGTCGCTCGTGGTAGAATCGTAGAATCGTAGAATCACAGAATCACAGAATCGTAGAATCGTAGAATCATAGAATCGCAGAATCTATGAATTGTAGAATCATAGAATCGTAGAATTGTAGAATTGTAGAATCGTAGAATTGTAGAATAGTAGAATCGTAGAATCATAGAATCGTAGAATCGTAGAATTGTAGAATCATAGAATCATAGAATTGTAGAATCGTAGAATCGTAGAATCATAGAATTGTAGAACCATAGAATCGTAGAATCGTAGAATCATAGAATTGTAGAATTGTAGAATCACAGAATCGTAGAATCGTAGAATCGTAGAATTGTAGAATCACAGAATCA
Organism: Coccyzus lansbergi; assembly: GCA_033558105.1. NCBI lineage: Eukaryota > Metazoa > Chordata > Aves > Cuculiformes > Coccyzidae > Coccyzus > Coccyzus lansbergi. The sequence goes on from JAUMJK010001284.1 coordinate 48,491, forward strand.
TAGAATCACAGAATTGTAGAATCGTAGAATCGTAGAATTGTAGAATCATAGAATCGTAGAATTGTAGAATCATAGAATTGTAGAATCATAGAATTGTAGAAACATAGAATGACAGAATTGTAGAATCATAGAATCATAGAATCGTAGAATCGTAGAATTGTAGAATCGTAGAATCGTAGAATCATAGAATCATAGAATCTATGAATCTATGAATCTATGAATCATAGAATCGTAGAATTGTAGAACTGTAGAATTGTAGAACTGTAGAACTGTAGAGCTGTAGAATCGTAGAATCATGGAATTGTAGAATCGTAGAATCGTAGAATTGTAGAACTGTAGAATCGTAGAATCGTAGAACTGTAGAATCGTAGAATCATAGAAACAGCAGGTTGGAAGAGACCCATCGGATCATGGAGTCCAACCATCCCCATCAATCACTGACCCGTGTCCCTCAGCTCCTCGTCCACCCATCCCTCCAAACCCTCCAGGGAAGGGGACTCAACCCCCTCCCTGGTCCAGCACCCAACACCCTTTCCATGAAGAATTTTTCCCTCATGTCCAGCCTGAGCCTCCCCTGGTGGAGCTTGAGGCCATTCCCTCTTGGCCTGTCCCTTGGGAGAAGAGTCCAGCTCTCTCCTCTCCACAACCTCCTCTCAGGGCGTTGTAGAGAGCAATGAGGTCTCCCCTCAGCCTCCTCTTCTCCAGACAGACCCCCTCCCCAGTTCTCTCAGCCTCTCCTCTTCTTCTCCAGCCCCTTCCCCAGCTTTGTTCCCTTCTCCAGATATTCTCCATCCCCTCAATGCCTTTCTTGGAGTGAAGGACCCAGCACTGCACTCAGGATTCAAGGAGCGGCCTCCTCAGTGCCGAGTCCAGAAGGCACCGGGAGAGAAACCTCCTTAGTCTGAGCCCAGAAAGACCAAAGTGGCCTTAAGGATGAAGAACGCGGGTGGTTCACACTAATTTTGAGTGGCCACTTCGTTAACGAAGCTATAGAGTTTTTTCCCAGTGGAGGAAAACTGAGGAAAAACCACTTGGGCTTTGGGGTGGGGGGTTTCTCCTCCTTCCAGCGCAGATCTGCCCTTTCATCCCGAGGAACAAGAAGTGCTCAGCCGGCTGGAAGATGTTCGACAAAAGCTGCTACTTCTTCTCGACGGAGGCCGCCAGCTGGTGGGAAGCAGAGGAGATCTGCAGGGACCAAGGTGCTCACTTGGTCATCATCAACTCGGATCCGGAGCAGGTCGGTTGGCAAAATAACTGGTTCCTCGGCTCACGTTCTACCTAAAACACCAATTTATTTTCTTTGAGAACACCTCCTGTTGCCAAAGTAGGACCTCTAAACCCTTGTTTTGGGGCTCAGGTTATCACAGAATCATAGAATCATAGAACAACCAGGTTGGAAGAGACCCATTGGATCATCGAGTCCAACTATTCCTAGCAAACACTAACCCATGTCCCTCAGCACCTCATCCACCCGTCCCTTAAACACCTCCAGGGAAGGGGAATCAACCACCTCCCTGGGCAGCCTATTCCAATGCCCAATGACCCTTTCTGGGAAAAACTTCCTCCTAATCTCCAGCCTAAATCTCCCCTGGTGGAGCTTGAGGCCATTCCCTCTCGTCCTGTCCCCTGTCCCTTGGGAGAAGAGCCCAGCTCCCTCCTCTCCACAACCTCCTCTCAGGGAGTTGGAGAGAGTAATGAGGTCTCCTCTAAGCCTCCTCTTCTCCAGGAGAAACAACCCCAGCTCTCTCAGCCGCTCCTCATAGGGCCTGTTCTCCAGCCCCTTCACCAGCTTCGTGGTTCTTCTCTGGACTTGCTCTAGAGCCTCAACATCCTTCTTGTGCTGAGGGGCCCACAACTCAACCCAGGATTCAAGGAGCGGCCTCCCCAGTGCTGAGTCCAGAGGGAGAAGAACCTCCCTGGCCCTACTGGTCACACCATTTCTGATCCAAGCTAAGATGCCATTGGCCTTCTTGGCCCCCTGGGCACACTGCTGGCTCATGGTCAGTCGCTGTCGACCAACACCCCCAGGTCCCTCTCCTCCTGGCAGTTTCCAGCCAGACTTCTCCCAGTCTGGAGCTCTGCTCAGGGTTGTTGTGCCCCAAGTGCAGGACTCGGCATTTGGCCGTGTTAACCCTCATCCCATTGGACTCAGCCCATGGATCCAGCCTGTTCAGGTCCCTTTGCAGAGCCTCCCGACCCTCCAGCAGATCCACACTTCCACACAGTTCAGTGTCAGCTGCAAACTTGCTGAGGGAGCACTCGATGCCTTCATCCAGGTCATTGATGAAGACATTGAGCAGGACTGGACCCAGCACTGAGCCCTGGGGACACCACTTGTCATTGGCCTCCAGTTGGACTTAACAGCATTTCCCACCACTCTCTGGGCCCTCCAGCCAACCAGTTTTCTACCCAGGAGAGTGTGGGTTTCGGGTGATGATGAACTCCTCTTTTCAGATCATCCGGGATTGGAGTTACGAGGAGGTGAAGAGAAGCATCGATGACCAAGTCGCTTTCCTATTTTTTCCTGTTTTTAGGCAAAAAAAGTGCTACAATGACCTGGTTGAACCTCATCCCGTTGACCTCAGGCACCAATCAAGTCTGGGAGATACTCCCTACTCGACCGCGATGGATGTTTTGAGGCTGTTTTAACCAATCCTGCTTTTTTTTAAATTATTATTTTTAGGAGTTTGTGAAGGACAATATCAACAGCAGCAGCAGCTACTGGTTGGGAGTGACCGATCAGCTCCAGGAAGGCAACTGGGTCTGGACCAACGGGGAAAGTACGAGTATTAGGTAAAAATTCCCTACGGAGATTCTCCAAAAAAATTGGAAATTAATAGAAAAAGATGAAGTTGACCCACCAACATTTTCCTTTGGGTCATTTTATGGAAATGAAAGGGTTTACGTTGGGAAAAAATAGAATTATCGGAGCAGTTTATTTGCTGTTGGGATGAAAATATGGAGAATTTTTGTGGTTTACTTCCCTCACAATCCAAATTTTTCATCTTCCTGAGCAAACTCTGCTGTCGTTGCACTCGGTTTTATTTCTTTGTCATCTTCTCTTTTCCTTTTTTTTAATCTTTTTTTGTCACTTTTTCCTTGTCTCTCTGCAGCTACTGGAACTTGTTGGACGAGAAGCGAGACCGAGACCAGAAGGACTGTGGTGTCGTCGGCCCTGGTGGCATCTGGAACGATGACAGATGCTCCGACTCCAACCACTGGATTTGTGAAAAGTCCTGGAATTGCTGACTCTAATGGGTTTGGGTTTTTTTTTCCATTTTTAATTTTTTTTACCTCTTTCCAGAGAATTTTCAAGGCGTCCGGGGAAAAAACAAAATTCCAAATTTACATTTTTACATTACAAAATTCCATTTCAAACTCCTCCTCCCTCCGTGCTGGGTGAACTCCTGCGGCTCCGAGGGCTTCGGGCTCGTGGGTTTTTGTTGCCTGTTGGTCATAGAATCCTAGAGGGGTTGGGTTGGAAGGGACCTCAGCCCTCGTCCAGTTGCACCTCCTGCCATGGGGACACCATGGACATGGTTTAGTGTTTGATAGGAATGGTTGGACTTGATGATCTGATGGGTCTCTTCCAACCTGGTTGTTCTATGATTCTATGATTCTATGACCTCCCACAGGATGAGGTTGCTCCGAGTCCCATCCAGCCTGGTCTTGGGCACCTCCAACCCCTGTTTGATCCCTATGTGGAGGCTGAAATGATCCTTGTGGAGTAGAAATGTGACTGTTGGTCAAGCAGTCGCCCTTTGCTTTGCTGATAAGAGTCTCATTTGGAGGTGAATGGCTGCCGTTTAACCAAAAAAAGAAGAATGATGGTTTGAGGAACTTAGTGACCTCGTGTGTGACCAGTTCAAGGAAAATGGGAATGAGTCGTGGAATCCGGGAAGGGTTCGGGCTGGAAGGGACCTCAGAGCAGGGCAGGGACACCTCCCACTGGATCTGGGGCTCCCAACCCCATCCAATGCAGCCTTGGGCACCTCCAATCCCTGTTTGATCTCGATGAAGTGATCCTCATGGAGTAGAAACGCAAACATCGGCAGTTTGATCCAAAAAATTCACGGTTCTGGTTCATGGATCTGTCCCAGCACTGGGCAGGGGAGGCTACTGGGAGCACTGGGGCAGGGTCACCGCCCAGTCCCAGTCCTGGGGGGACACTGGGAGGAAGGAGGTGGCGTCGGGACCCTTTCCCGAACCCCCAAGTTGACCCAGTCCTCCCTCCCTCTCTCCCCAAGTTTCATCCAAGTCTTTGGACTGAACCACGAGCCTTTAATTTGGGTTTTTTCCACCTAAAAATCCCGTCGGAGACTTGGGGGTGAAGGGAATGGCCCTAACCAGAGCAATTTTGGGGTAAAATACGCCGGAAATGGGACATTGGGCAGGAAACATGAGGTGATGGTTGAGGGAAGGAGCCAGGAAAATGGGGCGAAACTGCTGGGAATAGGTTAAAACTTAGAGAAAATGTAAAAACCAGTTTGTTCCATGGGAGAACGAGGAAAACGACGTCAAGTTTTGGGGGAAAATGCTGGAAAAATGTAGGAATTGGGTTAAAACCTCAGGAAAAAAAGTGTTGGGATTGGGTCAAAAACCCAAATGCTGGAAAGGGGTCATTCCATGGGGAAAATGCTGTGGATGTCTCAGTCTTGGGGGGAAAAAACCCACTGGAAATGGGTTGTTTCTTGGAGAAAATGCTGGAAAAAGGGTCAAACATGCAGGATAAACACTGGGAAATGGTTGTTGTGCTGGGAAGGGGTTGGATCCATGGGGAAAACGTGAACAGCAGGAGGTTCTGCGGGAAATAAAAGGCTGGAAATGGGTCTAATCGGCAGGAGAAGTGGGACAACTGGTTGCTTCTGCAGGAAGTTGTAGTGGAACCAGGTTGGTCCTGGTGGCACTTGCCGTCACTTCTCCCACGAGCAGCCCTGGGGGCTGCGGCTCGGGGGCCTCTCCCCTTCCTGGAGGGTGGAAAGAGGCTGCGTTGGGGTGAAAGGAGGCCAAAAACTGGGGTCGAAATGGGCTCAGGAAAGATGGAGGTTCCTCGCCCCCCCAAGAACCCTGGGGTTGGGGCAGCCAGACGGTTCAGGCTACCACAGCCTCTTGGGGGCAACCAGAGGTGGACCCAGATGGTTGGGTGCCCCCCCAGTGCCCCCTCCCAGCCCCACAGAGGGACCTCGGGGACCACCCAACAACCCATAGGGACCCAGATATACACCCAATGAATACCCCATGGAGACCCAAGTGACCCCCAAGTCCCCCAGAGGTAACCAGGTGACCACCCAGCACCCCATAGGGGCCCAGGTGACCACCCATCAGCCCATAGGGACCCAGATATGCATCCAACAAACTCCCCATGGAGACCCAAGTGCCCCCGAGTTCCCCAGAGGGACCTCGGTGACCACCCATCAACCCATAGGGAACCAGATACACAGCCTACAGAGACCCCAGTGACCCCCAAACCCCCCAGAAGGACCTAGGTGACCACACCATACACCAGAGGGATTTTGGGGACCTAGATACGCACCCAACAAATACCCCATGGAGACCAGAGTGCCCCCCGAACCCCCCAGAGGGACCTCGGTGACCACCCATCAACCCACAGGGACCCAGATACACACCCAACAAACACCTCATGGAGACCCCAGTGCCCCCTCAGCCCCCCAGAAGGACCCAGGTGACCACCCATCAACCCTTAGGGACCCAGATACACACCCTACAGAGACCCCCGTGCCCCCCCTGCCCCCCAGAAGGCTTTGGGTTGCCCTTACGGTGATGCAGGAGATGTTGATCTCGGTGGTGGGTGTCTCATGGGGCTTCTCAGGATGCCCCAGCGCCCTGAACCAGCGCCGGTACTGCTCCCTCACCTGCGGACGGCACCCACCATGGTGGCTCTGAGCATCCCCACCACACACATCCCACAGCCGGATCCCACCCGCCCTACCTGCTGGTTGAGGACACAGTGCACGAGGAAGATGAAGGCTCCTTGCAGGCTGTTGACGACGGTGAAGACGAAGGCCACCACCACGTTGTCCCCCGGCACCTGCAGAAGGCCGAGGCCCCACGTGCAGCCCAGGATGCAGACGTGCACCAGAGCCTTGAAGGTCATCAACCTGAGGGAAACGCTCGATTCGCTCTTTTTTTTTCATCCAAACCCCATCCCAGATGTGAAAGAACTCAAGGCGTTTCCCCACTGATTCCAAGAAAAAATAAAACCACCCACCGGGTGTTCTTCAGGGCTGTGACGTCGGCGTTGAGGGAGGAGAGTTTGCTCCGTAAAATCCAGAGGGTGGTGAGAAAAAAGAGCAAATTAACCTGGGCAGAAAAGCAAAAAAAAAAAAAAAAAACCCAAAAATCATCGTTTTGCAAAACGAGGGTTCACGGGATGGGAGATAGAGGTGGAAAAGGGTCAGTGACCTTCGCTGAGAATCATAGAATCATAGAACAACCAGGTAGGAAGAGACCCATCGGATCTTCTAGTCCAACCATTCCTATCAAAAGAGCACCCAGACTGGATGTTTGCTCTGTGCTGGGTTGGCTCTTTCTATGGAAAACTCTAAAATCCATCAAATAAATCAATTTGGGGTCTATGGGGGAAGAAGTTGTGGCCACGAGTGTGAAATTTGGGCTGGAAATGGTGCAAAACCTAATGGTGAACGCAACCAGGTGATTGAAACAGACTCCAAAGAGTCGTTCCGGTGGATTATGGAGCCTCTCAGTTGGATGAGGTTCAACAAGGCCAACTGCTCTGTCATGACCTTGGGTCACACTGACCCAAGCATGTGGAGATGTGGCCACAGGAGTCGGGGTTTGATGGGCTGGGGGTGTGGGGCTGGTGGCTGGAATCTTTGAAGGATTTTCCACCCTTTGTGGATTCCAGGGTTCTCTGAGGTGTGACCTCTCCCGGAGAGACACTCATGGTGCTTGTCATAGAATCATAGAATCACAGAACAACCAGGTTGGAAGAGACCCATTGGATCATCGAGTCCAACCATTCCTATCAAACACTAACGTATGTCCCTCAGGACCTCATCTACTCGTCCCTTAAACACCTCCAGGGAAGGGGAATCAACCACCTCCCTGGGCAGCTTATTCCAATGCCTAATGACCCTTTCCATGAAAAACTTCCTCCTAATCTCCAGCCTAAATGTCCCCTGGCGGAGCTTGAGGCCATTCCCTCTCGTCCTGTCCCCTGTCCCTTGGGAGAAGAGCCCAGTTCCCTCCTCTCTACAACCTCCTTTCAGGTAGTTGTAGAGAGTAACGAGGTCTCCTCTCAGCCTCCTCTTCTCTAGGCAGAAGTCAATCCCATTCCAAGCCTGAATTTGCTCTTTTCTTCCCCACCCCCTCCCAGTTCCCCCTCCTTCCAGCCCCAAGAAACCCACCAGGACGACGACGCAGACAGGACCAAGGAAACTCCAGATGAAGTGTCTCTCCAGGCTCAACCAGCAGCTGAAAAACAAAAGCAGAAAAACGAGGAGTAGGGGTGAGAATCCCCCCCCAGGCTGGAAGCTGTGGCTTCTTTATCATTTTTGGGGCAATTTATGGCCGACCCCAACCTGGTGGGACTCACTAGCGCTCGGTGCCGTAGCCGCCGGGGTGGACAGCGGCCGAGATGGCCACCACGCCGGCCGGGAGGCCGTAGCCCACGGGGTAGATGTATCTTTTCCGGAAGCGACCGGCGCTGGTGTAGTTGAGGACGCGCAGGTTCCTGACGGTGAGGAAGAGGTGCAGACCCTCCAGGAACATCCAGGCGAAGCAAGCGAGGAAGAGGTAGTGGAGGAAGGCGGCAGTCAGGGCACACACGAGCTGGAAGGGGGACAACGAGGCCATGCTGGGCTCCCCAATGGCACCACTGGGGAGGTGGTGGCATCTTGGGGGACCTGGAGGTCTTCCTCACACCCCAACGTGGCCTTGAGGGACCTCAAGGAGGTGGTAGCATCTCTGGGACAAGGAGGTGGTAGCATCTCTGGGACCTGGAGACCTTCCTCACACCCCAATGTGGCCTGGGGGGACCTCAAGGAGGTGGTGGCATCCTCCAAGATTCTGGAGGAAACCCCAAGTTGCCCCTGATGGACTCCAAGAGGCTCGAGGAGGCCTTGATGGACCCAAAGAGGCTCTAGTTGCTCCTGAGGAGCCCCTGATGGACCCAAAGAGGCTCAAGGAGCCTCTGAGGAGCCCCTGATGGACTCAGAGAGGCTCAAGGAGGCCCTGAGGAGCCCCTGATGGACTCAGAGAGGCTCAAGGAGGCCCTGAGGAGCCCCTGATGGACTCAAAAAGGGTCGAGGAGCCCCTGAGGAGCCCCTACTGGACTCAAAGAGGCTCAAGGAGTCCCTGATGGACTCCAAGAGGCTTGAGGAGTCCCTGAGGAGCCCCTGATGAGGCCAAGATGCTGGAGGAAACCCTGAGGAGCCCGTAGAGAGCCCAAGAAGCTTAAAGAGATGCTGCAGGTCCCAGAATACTCAAGGGAAGCTCAAAGAGACCTCGAAGGCCCCCGAGATGCTTAAAGAGACCCTGGTGAACTCCGTACCCGGTTGCTGGTGTGGGTCACAGCCACAAGGAAGAGAAGGTCGGCGGCGAAGAGGCAGATGCTGAGCTGGAGGTGGAGGGTGATGCTGACGCTCCAGAGCGAGCGGCACAGGAGGAAGGTGACGATGGCGAGGAAGAGGCAAACCAGCGACACCGACAGCCCCACGTAGGTCACCAACGTCAGCGCCAAACTCTCCTAGGAGGGGGTGACAGCGTGTGAGTCCCTCCCGGTCCATGACCACAGGCAACCACCTCTGCAAAGGGACCTAAACAGGCTGGATCCATGGGCTGAGACCAAAGGGATGAGGTTTAACACGGCCAAATGCCGAGTCCTGCACTTGGGGCACAACAACCCTTAGCAGAGCTCCAGACTGGGAGAAGTCTGGCTGGAAAACTGCCAGGAGGAGAGGGACCTGGGGGGTGTTGGTCGACAGTGACTGACCATGAGCCAGCAGTGTGCCCAGGTGGCCAAGAAGGCCAATGGCATCTTGGCTTGGATCAGAAATGGTGTGAGGAGGTGGTTGATTCCCCTTCCCTGGAGGGGTTTAAGGGATGGGTGGATGAGGTGCTGAGGGACATGGGTTAGTGTTTGATAGGAATGGTTGGACTCCATGATCCGACGGGTCTCTTCCAACCTGGTTGTTCTATGATTCTATGAAAAAAGGGGTGTTTGAAGGGGGATCGTACCTTGATGGGTCTGACTGCTGTGAGGAGAGCGAAGGTGGAGAAGTGGCTGCAGGCGCAGACGGAGTGGAAGGTGCCACCTCCCACACGGGTGCAGCCCCAGGGTGTCCAGCGGCCTTCGGGCTGCCAGGAGACACAGCGCGTCTCTTCTCCCGCCCGCAGCGCCTGCAGGGCACAGCTTGTGAAGGTCCATGCATGGTTGGGGCCACCACGTCCCCTCCCACCACCGCTCCAGGCATGGGGCAGGACCCAGAGGTGGGGACTTGGGGTTGGCACTGAGACAGGGATGACCCCTCAGCCCAAATTTGAACAGGATCCAGATTTGCACATGGATTGGGATGCACCAACTCCCAGTTTACACAGGATCCAGATTTGCACCAGGACGGGGATGCACCAACCCCCAATTTGAACAGGATCCTGATTTGCACCTGGATTGGGATGCACCAACTCCCCAAATCTGGATTTTCATTAGGATGGGGATGAACCAAATCTGGATTTGCACCAGGATGGGGATGCAGCAAGTCTGGATTGACCCTGGATCCAGATTTGGACTGAGACAAGGATGCACCATCCCCCAATTTACACTGGATCCAGATTTTCATCAGGATGGAGATGCACCAAACCTGGATTTCATCAGGATGGGGATACAGCAAATCTGGATTGACCCTGGATCCAGATTTGGACTAAGACAAGGAATCACCAACCCCCAATTTACACGGGATCCAGATTTGCACCAGATCTGAATTTGATTAGGATGGGGATGGACCAAGTCTGGATTTCATCAGGATGGGGATGAACTGAATCTGGATTTCGTCAGGATGGGGATGAACCGAATCTGGATTTCATCAGGATGGGGATGAACCAAATCTGGATTGACCCTTGATCCAGATTTGGACTGAGACAAGGATGGACCGAATCCAGATTTGCACTGGAACCAAGGAGGCACCAACCCTCAGTTGACCCTGGGATGAGAATTCACCCCAAATCCACTATCCCCGTCCGCCACATTTGCACCTTGGAGATCCTGGAGGATCCATGGGTTGGTGCCACCATCCTTGTTGTGATCCTCGTGCCAATCCCTTCCCAGTTTAAATCCCTTCCTGGTGCCAATCCCCACCCCTCGCACCCCCTTCCAGCCCCTCCCAGAGTCCCAGGGTTATCCCCCCCCCCCTACCCCGACACCCCCTCCCCACCCACCGTGAGGTGCTGGAGGCTGATGTTGAAGGGGACGGTGAAGGTGACGTTGGGTTTCCCCACGGTGCCACCCACCACGCGGGAGTTGAGCCTCCCCAGCTCCCCAGAGTCATCCAGCACCTTCTCCACCTCCTTGTAGACGATGAAGGCCACTGCCTGCTTCCCTGCGTGGAGAACCGGGTCAAAAAATCAATGACCTGGATGAAGGCACTGAGGGTACCCTTAGCAAGTTTACAGATGATACAAAGCTGTGTGGAGGTGTCGATCTGCTGGAGGGTTGGGAGGCTCTGCAAAAGGACCTAAACAGGCTGGATCCATGGGCTGAGACCAATGGGATGAGGTTTAACACGGCCAAAAGCCGAGTCCTGCACTTGGGGCACAACAACCCTGAGCAGAGCTCCAGACTGGGAGAAGTCTGGCTGGAAAACTGCCAGGAGGAGAGGGACCTGGGGGTGTTGGTTGACAGCGACTGACCATGAGCCAGCAGTGTGCCCAGGGGGCCAAGAAGGCCAATGGCATCTTGGTTTGGATCAGAAATGGTGTGACCAGCAGGGTCAGGGAGGTTCTTCCCCCTCTAGACTCGGCACTGGTGAGGCCGCTCCTTGAATCCTGTGTTCAGCTCTGGGCCCCTCAGCATAAGAAGGATGTTGAGGCTCTAGAGCAAGTCCAGAGAAGAACCACGAAGCTGGTGAAGGGGCTGGAGAACAGGCCCTATGAGAATGCGGCTGAGAGTGCTGGGGGGGGTCTATCCTGGAGAAGAGGAGGCTGAGAGGAGACCTCATTGCTCTCTCCAACTCCCTGAAAGAAGGTTGTGGAGAGGAGGGAGCTGGGCTCTTCTCCCAAGGGACAGGACGAGAGGGAATGGCCTCAAGCTCCACCAGGGGAGATTTAGGCTGGAGATTAGGAGGCAGTTTTTCACAGAAAGGGTCATTGGGCATTGGAATAGGCTGCCCAGGGAGGTGGTTGATTCCCCTTCCCTGGAGGTGTTTAAGGGTCGGGTGGATGAGGTGCTGAGGGACATAGTTTAGTGTTTGATAGGAATGGTTGGACTAGAAGATCCGATGGGTCTCTTCCAACCTGGTTATTCTATGAAAAATTCCCTCAAAACCACCCAATTTGGGGTTTTTTTAACTTTTCTCATCATCATGGTGGCCGTACCTGCTTGGCCGTTGCTCACCACCTCCTGGCAGCCGATGCTCAGGTTCTCCTCGCCCACTGCCAGCACCAGCAGGGCCTGGGGACAGTTGTCGGGCACCACCTCCACCGCCGCTTCTGGTTTGGAGTGGAAAGAAATTTAAAAAAGGCTTTCTTGGGGGCTTTGACCCCACTCTGGGCACCTCCAGACTCTTGCAGAGCCCGGGGAACAGACATGGGGAGGCCACCATCTGCTTGGTGAGGCCACCAAGCTGGTTCTTGGGGCTCTTGGTGTTCTTGGTGATGCCACCAAGCTGGCTCTTGGGGGGGTTGCAAGGCTTTTGGGGGCTTGCAAGGTTTTTGAGGGACATTGCAAGGCTTTGGGGGGCATTGTAATTCATTTGCGGGGGTTGTAAGGCTTTTGGGGGCCATTACAAGGCTTTTGGGGGCATTTCAAGGCTTTTGGGGGCATTGCAAGGTTTTTGGGGGGGTTGCAAGGCTTTGGGGGACATTTCAAGGCTTTTGGGTGTTGCAAGGCTTTTGGGGGCATTGCAAGGCTTTTGGGGGGGTTGCAAGGCTTTTGGGGGATTGCAAGACTTTTGCGGTGGTTGCAAGGCTTTTGTGGGGCCTGCAGGGCTTTTGGGGGACGTTGTAAGGCTTTTGTGGGGGTTGTAAGGCTTTTGGGGGGCATTGCAAGGATTTTGGAGGACATTACCAGGCTTTTGAGGGGTTTGCAAGGCTTTTGGGGGCATTGCAAGGCTTTTGGGGGGGTTGCAAGGCTTTTGAGGGCATTTCAAGGCTTTTTGGGGGGTTGTAAGGCTTTTTGGGGACATATCAAGGCTTTTTGGGGGTTGCAAGGCTTTTGGGGGCATTACAAGGCTTTTGAGGGGTTTGCAAGGCTTTTGAAGGGGCTGCAAGGCATTTGGGGTGGTCTGCAAGGCATTTGGGGTGGTCTGCAAAGCTTTTTTGGGTGTGCTCAAGGCTTTGGGGCTGGTTTCAAGGCTTTTGAGGGAGCTGCAAGGATTTGGGAGGTGGTGTAAGGCTGTTGGAGGTGCTGCAAGGATTGAGGGGGGTACAAGGCTTTTGAGGGGGGCGCCTGCAAGATTTTTGGGGTCTCGGGGTGCTGGGTTACCCATGACGGTGGTGTTGAAGTTCCGGGGTCCGGAGGCAGGGTCACCGAGGGCCACCTGGAGCACGAGGGCTTCGGTGCTGTGCAGCAGCAGCTCGGTCCTGGTGGGGCTGGGGTCCTCCAGCATCACGTTGTGCAGCTGCTCCAGCACTGTCTGCTCAGGGGGAAAACACACGTGTTGGGTCAACAGCATCATAGAATCATAGAATCACCAGGTTGGAAGAGACCTACCGGATCATGGCGTCCAACCAGCCCCATCAATCACTGACCCGTGTCCCTCAGCACCTCGTCCACCCATCCCTTCAACCCCTCCAGGGAAGGGGAATCAACCCCCTCCCTCTTCCAGCACCTTTTCCATGAAGAATTTTTCCCTCATGTCCAGCCTGAGCCTCCCCTGGTGGAGCTTGAGGCCATTCATAGAATCACCAGGTTGGAAGAGACCCATCAGATCATAGAGTCCAAGCATTCCAATCAAACACTAAACTATGTCCCTCAGCACCTCATCCACCCGACCCTTAAACACCTCCAGGGAAGGGGAATCAACCACCTCCCTGGGCAGCCTATTCCAATGCCCAATGACCCTTTCTGTGGAAAAACTTCCTCCTAATCTCCAGCCTAAATCTCCCCTGGTGGAGCTTGAGGTCATTCCCTCTCGTCCTGTCCCCTGTCCCTTGGGAGAAGAGCCCAGCTCCCTCCTCTCCACAACCTCCTTTCAGGTAGTTGTAGAGAGCAATGAGGTCTCCTCTCAGCCTCCTCTTCTCCAGGATAACCCCCACCAGCTCTCTCAGTCACTCCTCATAGGGCCTGTTCTCCAGCCCCTTCCCCAGCTTCGTTGCTCTTCTCTGGACTCACTCCAGAGCCTCAACACACACACACATGGAGTGGGTGCGTGTGTGTGTGTGAACACGGGATGTGTGTGGGGACACACAGGGGACATGTGTGTGGCCTTGTGTCACCTGCAGGTTTTCCTGTGTGGGCTGTGGGCAGGTGTCCAGGAGCTGCTGGGTGCAGTTGGAGGCTCCTGGTTGGATCTGAGGGTGCAGGAGAGCATCAGTGGGCAGTTGTCCATCTGTCCGTCCATCCATCCATCCATCCATCCATCCCTCCCTCTGTCCATCTGTCTGTCCCACTCCCTCTCCTCCTGTCCATCCCTCTCTTCTGTCTGTCTCTCTATCCCTCCCTCCATCCTGTCCCTCCATCTCTCCTTCCGTCTGTCCATCTGTCCCCGCATCCCTTTGTCCACATGTCCTTCCACCCCTCCATCCACCTGTCCCTCCATCTCTCCTTCTGTCCATCCTTCTGTCCCTCTGTCTGTCTCTCCCACCATCCCACCACCCAACCCTCCTGTCCATCCATCAGTCCCTCCATCCCTCCCAACATCCGTCTGCCCATCTCTCCTTCGGTCCCTCTGTCCTTCCATCCAAACCCTTCTTCTCTCCATCCATCTGTCCCTCCATCCCTCCCACCATCCATCTGTCCATCTGTCCTTCCGTCCATCTCTCCTTCCATCCAAACCCTGCTTCTCTCCGTCCATCTGTCCCTCCATCCCTCCTTCCATCCATCTGTCCATCTCTCCTTCTGTCCATCTGTCCTTCCATCCAAACGCTTCTTCTCTCCTTCCATCTGTCCATCCCTCCCACCATCCGTCCATCTGTCCACCTCTCCTTCCGTCCATCTGTCCTTCCATCCAAACCCTTCTTCTGTCTGTCCGTCTGTCCCTCCATCCCTCCCTCCCACCATCCGTCCTTCCATCCAAACCCTTCTCTCCATCCGTCTGTCCCTCCATCCCTCCCACCATCCCTCTGTCCATCTCTCCTTTCGTCCATCTGTCCTTCCATCCAAACCCTTCTCTCTGTCCATCTGTCCTCCCTCCCTCCTTCCACCCTTCTGTCCGTCTGTCCCTCCCTTTGCCCCCCACAACCCCCACCTTGGGGTCCCCACACGCCCTCCTGGCCTCCTCCAGGGTGGGAATCTTGCAGGTGGACTCCGTTTTGGGGCTAAACCCTGAGGATTTGGGTCAGTTTGGGTCCTCTCGGAGGACGGAGGGGGGTGCCAGCACCCCCAGAATGGGGGGTTAGGGGTTCAAAAGAGGGAATAAAGGGTTAAAAAGGGGGGGGAGGGGGCTTGGGTAAAAGTGGGGTGTTTGCCCCCCCAACACTTACCTGGGTAGTCTGTGGTGGAGTTTGTTGGGGGGAGGGGCTGGGTCCTCCCCAGGCAGCAGGGATCTGGGGGGCAAAAGGGGGGGGACGCGGGGGGGAGGGCAAAGGAGGGGACATGGGGGGACAAAGGAGGGGATAAGGGGGGGACAGGGAGGCAAAGGGAGAGACGTTGGGGGATATGGGGGGTCATGGGGGGGTACATGGGGGGACAAAGGAGGGGATAAGGGGGGACAAAGGGGGGATAAGGGGGGACATGGGGGGGCAAAGGAGAGGATAAGGGGGGACATGGGGGCAAAGGGAGAGACATAGGGGGAGATGGAGGAGATGTGGAAGATGGGGGATATGGGGGGCATGGGGGGCATGAGGGGGACATGGGGATGCAAAAGAGAGGACAAGTGGGGAGACATGGGGAGGATGTGGGGGGACACGATGGGGACAAGTGGGGAACATGGGGGGCAAAAGTGGGAGAGGTGAGGGGGATATGGGGGGACATAGGAGGCATGGGGGGGGCAAAGGAGGGGGTAAGGGGGGACAAAGAGGGGACACGGGGGGGCACAGAGGGGATAAGGGGGGACATGGAGGCAAAGGGAGAGACGTAGGGGGAGATGGGGGAACATGGAGGGTCATGGGGGACATGGGGAGGCAAAGGAGGGGATAAGGGGGGACAAAGAGGGGATAAGGGGGACATGGAGGCAAAGGGAGAGACGTGGGGGGAGATGGGGAGATAGGGGGAGATGGGGAGCATGGGGGGGACATGGGGATGTGAAAGAGGGGACAAGTGGGGAGACACAGAGAGGATTTGGGGGACAAGGGGTGGCAAAAAAGGGGGACGGGGGGACCCAGATCTGAGCCTGGTGTGTCGCCCCCCAGTCTCCTGCTGTGGACCCCCCACTCCAGATTCCTCTCAACCCCTCACAGCCCCCCCAAAACCCTCCAGCACCCCCCCAACCCTGCACAGCCCCCCCAAACCCTCACAGCCCCCCCAAGCCCCCTCTTCTCAGCACCCCCACCTGCCCCAGACCCCCAAACCCTCACAGCCCCTCAGATCCCCCCAAACCCTCATAGTCCCCCCAAACCCTCATAGCCCCCCCAAACCCTCACAGCCCCCCCAAGCCCCCTTCACAGCCCCCACAGCCCCCCCAAACCCTCACAGCCCCCCCAAACCCTGATAGCCCCCCCAAGCCCCCCACCCTTCACAGCCCCCCCAAACCCTCACAGTTCCCCCAAGCCCACCCAGCCCCCTCAAACCCTCACAGCCCCCCCCAAGCCCGCACCCTTCACAGCCCCCCCACAGCCCCGCAGCCCCTCAGACCACCCCCAAATCTCCACAACCCCCCAACTCCTTCCTGCCCCCCACCTCCCCCCCCCCCACACGTACGGATATCGCGGAGCCAGGGGTTCAGCAGGTGGCACATCACTGGGGGGGGGGGGGGGGGAATACACATCAGCACCCCAAAATTGTTTCCCCCCCCAGGAGAGACCCTTCCCCAGTTTCCACTCCCCCAGAGGCCTTCAACTCCACTTTTGGGGGTCAAACCCTTCTTTATTTTTTTTTTTGGGGGGGCGGGCTCCAGTTCCATTTTCAGTCCTCCAAGTCCCCTTTGGGGAGGGGTGAAACCTTCATTTTTGGGGCTTGGTCCTCCCTCCTGGGGCTCATTCTTCCCCCATCAGGGCTGAACCCCTTCTTTTTGGAGGGGACTGACTATCCCCCCTCCTCCCACCTTTTTTTGGGGGGGAAATCCCTCCTTTCTGGGGCTCAAAACCTTCTCTCGTGAGGTCAACTCTGTCTTTGTGGGCTCGACCCCCTCCGCTTGGGGCTCCTTCTTCCCCTGTCAGGGCTCAATCTCCCAATTTTGGGGCTCACCTCCCTTTTTTGGGGGTTCAATATCCCATCTGGGGGCTCCCCCCACCCCATTAGAGCTCAAACCTGTCTTGTTGGGAGGGTCCAAACCCTCCTTTTTGGGGTTAAATGCCTCCTTTTGGGGTTAAATGCCTCCTTTTGGGGTTTCATCCTACCCTTCTGAGACCTCAGAAGCTCTTTTTGGGGGGATCACCCCCCTCCTCCCCCTCCCCATGAGGTGTCACCCCCTCTTTTTTGGGACTTGATTCCCCTTTTTAGGGCTCAATTCATCCCTTGAAGGATGATGCCCCTCCCCTCGGGCTCCAGAAGCCCCATTTTTGGGGCAACTTCACCCCATTTTTGGCTGTAGCTCTTACAGCCCCCGAGGAATTTCCGTCCCTGCCTCAGTTTCCCTTTTCCCAACGTTTCACCCCAAAATAAGCCCCTGGGGTGGGTTGGGGTGGGGGGGGACTCACCCAAGAGAGCGGTTGAACATCCCATGATGGGAGACGGGACCAGGGGACACACGACGTCACCACAGAGCCAGTGGCAGAGGGAAGTGCTGCCGGATGGCCCCAAAACCACCGAACAGCCCCAAAAACCGCTTCCCACCCCACACCCACCCGTCCCTCCCCCTCCTCCTCCACTGTGGGTTGAGGCCGGAGGGGAGCTCATAGCACCCAACAGCAGGGACGGGTCTCCTCAACCTGGATTCCCTTGGAGATGTTGGCCCCATGGACTCGTCCCCATCAGGACAACCTGGATCCCTCCCTGGAATCACCAAACCTGTGGTCTCATCCCCATCAGGACACCCTGGATCCTTCCCTGGAGTCACCAAACCTGTGGTCTCATCCTTGCCCAGACATCTGGGTCCCTTCCTGGAGTCATCAAACCTGTGGTCTCATCCCCATCAGGACAACCTGGATCCTTCCCTGGAGTCACCAAACCTGTGGCCTCGTCCCCATCAGGACAACCTGGCTCTTTCCCTGGAGTCACCAAACCTGTGGTCTTGTCCCCATCAGGACAACCTGGATCCTTCCCTGGAGTCACCAAACCTGTGGCCTCATCCCCATCAGGACAACCTGGATCCTTCCCTGGAGTCACTAAACCAGTGGCCTCATCCCCATCAGGACAACCTGGATCCTTCCCTGGAGTCACTAAACCAGTGTCCTCATCCCCATCAGGACAACCTGGATCCTTCCCTGGAGTCATTAAACCTGTAGTCTCGTCCCTGCCCAGACATCTGGGTCCCTTCCTGGAGTCATCAAACCTGTGGCCTTGTCCCTATCAGGACAACCTGGATCCTTCCCTGGAGTCATTAAACCTGTAGTCTCGTCCCTGCCCAGACATCTGGGTCCCTTCCTGGAGTCATCAAACCTGTGGCCTTGTCCCTATCAGGACAACCTGGATCCCTCCCTGGAGTCACCAAACCTGTGGTCTCATCCCCATCAGGACAACCTGGGTCCCTCCCTGGAGTCATAAAACCTGTGGCCTTGTCCCCATCAGGACAACCTGGATCCCTCCCTGGAGCCACCAAACCTGGGGTCTCATCCCTGCCCGGACATCTGTGTCACTTCCTGAAGGTATCAACCCCATGATCTCATCCCTTCCCAGTGAAGGTGACCCTATAATCTTTTTTTGTGCTCCCTTTCCGAACATCCAGGTTTCTTCCTGGAGGCATCAACCACATGGTGTCACCATTGCCTGGATCTCTGGGTCCCTTCCTGGACATCTGGGTCCCTTCCTGGACATCTGGGTCCCTTCCTGGATATCTGGGTCCCTTCCCAGAGACACCAGCCCCGTGGTCTCATCCCTGCCTAGATTTCTGGGTTTGTTTCCAGAGAAGCCGATTGCACAATGTTGACCTCATTGCTCGTGCAGACGCTTGCGCCCTTTCCTAGAAATCCCAACCCCCCGTGGCCTCCTGCTGCCCGGATCCCACAACATCCTCCAACCCCATAGCTCTTCCTCATCCTCGTTTATTGTCCCTCCTGGGAAGGAAGAGGCATAAATTAATGGAGGAAGAGAAGGTTGGGGAGGGTCGTGGTGGCTTTGGGGACGCAGGTGGTGGGACAGAAGGTATTGGAGGGGATGGGGTTCCATGGTCAGCAATACTCTGAGTAGTCTTCCTCCACATAGTTTGCGGGGAACCAGCCAACCTGGGAGAAGAAGGAGAGATCAGGAGACGGAGGACACATTGGGAAGACACATCAGGGTAATGAGGACATGTTGGGAGAACGAGGACGCATTAGGGAGACAGAGATGCTGGGAGAAGGACACACTGGGAGAAGGAAAATGCTGGGAGGAGGACACACTGGGAGAAGGACACACTGGGAGAAGGACAACTACCTGAAGGGAGGTTGTAAAGAGGAGGGAGCTGGGCTCTTCTCCCAAGGGACAGGGGACAGGACAAGAGGGAATGACCTCAAGCTCCACCAGGGGAGATTTAGGCTGGAGATTAGGAGGAAGTTTTTCACACAGAGGGTCATTGGACATTGGAACAGGCTGCCCAGGGAGGGGGTTGATTCCCCTTCCCTGGAGGTGTTTAAGGGACAGGTGGATGAGGTCCTGAGGGACATGGGTTAGTGTTTGATAGGAATGGTTGGACTAGAAGATCCGATGGGTCTCTTCCAACCTGGTTGTTCTGTGATTCTATGATTCTATGACAATGCTAGGAGAAGGACACACTGGGAGAAGGACAACGCTGGGAGAAGGACAACGCTTTGGGAGAACAAGGACACATTGGGAGAACAAGAACACATTGGGAGAAGGTGTGAGGAGCTTGAGGAGAGAATCTAGGGTGAGGAAGAGGCCATACCCGCCCGTAGATCTCTCCTTTCCACCAGCCTGGGTGACCCTTCTTGCTGAGGACGCGAATGACATCCCCTTCCCGCAGTGTCAGCTCCGTCCGGTCCCGGGCACAGAAGTCATAACGAGCCTTGGCCGAACCGAAGCTGCGCACGGCTCCTGGACATGGATGGGTCTGGATCCCCTCCGCCTGGTTCTCATTGCCATTTGTCCCCCTCCCCTTGACCGTCCCCTGGTCCTTCCCTCAAGCGTGGCCATCGATGTGTCCCCCAGTTCGTCCCATTTGACCCAGTCCCAACCCATCCCTCTTGGCCGTTCGTCCCTCCTCGGGTTGTCCCATCGCTGATCCATCAACCCTTTTCTTGGTCATTGCCAACCACTCGACCCATGGCTCAACCTTCTTGTCCCAGATCTTTCCTCTTATCCTCCTTGGCCACTTGTCACCCTCGAGCTGTCCCATGGCTTCTCCTCTTCCTCAGCCTCAGCCCTTCCCTTGACCCATCCCTGGTCCCATCCCTGTGACTCAGCTGTCCCCTTTCAGTCCATCCTCTTGACCATCACCATCACCTTCATCCGCACCTGATGGGAGGGACCCCACACAACCTCCATCCCACCACCACCTCTATCCCAGTGCCACCAACCCTGATGAGGGGCACCCCACAACCTCCATCCCACCACTTCCATCCCACCACCTCCAGCTGCCCCCATCCGACCCCCCAAGTCCTACCAGGAGGTGGAGGACCCGCCCGGCTCTCGGGCTCCTTGAAGGGCAGCACAAGGGCCGTGTCAAGCGCTTTGAAGCAATCTTTGAGTGAGTTGCGCTGGTAGAACTCCACCAGCTCCTGGGGATGACAGTGGTCAAGGCTTTGGGGGGGGTCTCCCCTAGCCCCAAACCCTGATGCGGAGACCACCCAGAGATGTGGGTCAGTGTGGGGTGAGGGGGGGTGGGGACAGAGAATCATAGAATCATAGAATTACCAGGTTGGAAGAGACCCGTCTGATCATCGAGTCCAACCATTCCCATCAAACACTAACCCATGTCCCTCAGCACCTCGTCCACCCGTCCCTTAAACACCTCCAGGGAAGGGGAATTAACCCCCTCCCTGGGCAGCCTGTTCCAATGCCCAATGACCCTTTCCGTGAAAAACTTCCTCCTAATCTCTAGCCTAAACCTCCCCTGGTGGAGCTTGAGGCCATTCCCTCTCATCCTGTCCCCTGTCCCTTGGGAGAAGAGCCCAGCTCCCTCCTCTCCACATTCTCCTCTCAGGGAGTTGGAGAGAGTAATGAAGTCTCCTCTCAGCCTCCTCTTCTCCAGGCTAACCCCCCCCAGCTCTCTCAGCCACTCCTCTTCTTCTCCAGCCCCTTCCCCAGCTTCGTTGCCCTTCTCTGGACTCTCTCCAGAACCTCAACATCCTTCTTGTGCTGAGAGGCCCAGAGCTGAACACAGGATTCAAAGAGAAGGGGGACTCCAAATCTCACCACCAGCCCCTTGAACGCTTTCTTCTCGGTGACGCGGTAGAGCCCTTCGGCCGTCATCACCTTGATGTGCTTCACCTCCCCGTGATATCTGGGCAGAAGAACATGACCGAGGAGGGGGATGTGTGCTGAGCCAGGGATTGTGCCCCCCCACTCCTTGTCTCCCCACCTCCCACCACTCTGGAGATGCCCCAGGTCCCCTACTTGATGCTGATAGCGAACTCGGCGGCATCCTTCACCCGTTGTCGCACCAGGAAGGTGCCGTCCGAGCGGTGCACCAGGAGCTGCTCGGCTTCTCCTCGTTCCATGGGACCAGAGTACCTGGACGTTATGGGGTGGAGGTCCTGAGCCCCCTCCCCACCCCAAAGCAAGCACCCCCCAACCCCTGCCCCCTCCCCGTGGCAGTTTGTGGGGAGTCGAGGTCTATGGGGCAACCTGGACGAAGGAAGGTTGTGGTAGTCTTGGGGGAGGTTTGGGGTGATCCCAGGAAGGCTGGTGGCCCCAGAGGAGAATTTGGGGAGACCCCAGGAGGGATGCAGTGGCCTTGAGGGAGGTTTGGGGTGACCCCAGGAAGGCTGGTGGCCCCAGAGGAGCTTTGGGGTGACCCCAGAAGGATGGTAGTCCCAGGGGGATGGTTCATGGAGTCCTTTGGGCCACAAGGTGACACTGGGGGAGGACCAGGGAGGTCCCCAAGGGACCCTTGGTGGCCCAAGGACTCTGGGGGACCCCAAGACTGACCAGCGGTAGACAGAGAGATCCGGCAGCGGTACCTGGGGGAGAAAAGCAGAGTTGGGGACCCACGGATGGGCCAGAAGGGGACTCTGGTGAGAGCCCCCATGTCCCACAGAACCTCCCCCCAAATCCCAGGACATTCCAAACATCTTGAGGTCACCAGGGTGGGCGCGAGGACTCCTGGGGAGGTTTCAGGGGGCCCCATACTCACGCAGATGAAGGGTCTGACGGCAGCACAAGGGAACCAGCCCAGGTCACCACTGACCACGTTCCTGCCCTGGGGATGAAAGGACTCGATGACCCGATGGGTCTCTTCCAACCTGGTTGTTCTATGATTCTATGATTCTACGATTCTATGACCATGGGACCAGGGGGCTCCCCAAACCTCCCCAGGAGGCTGTGGAGGCCCCAGGGGCCCACCTTTATGGGGTGGAGGTCCAGCTTGGCTGTGGGGCTCAGGCTCAGCCCCATCATGAGGTTCTGGCCCATCCGTGGGTCCCCAACTCGTCACGGTCTGGGTCACCACGGCCACTATTGGGCTCAGCTCACCCTAGGGTCCAGCACGGACCTGGGGACCTGCCCACACCGGAGGTCCAACCCACAGCATGACTATGGGGGTCTGCCCAGTGCTTCGGTCCATCCCAGCTTGGAGCTGGTGGTCCGTCTCCGTAGCTGAGGCCCATCCCGTCATGGCTGTGGTGGCCTGTCCCCTCCCCGCATCACCGTGAGGGTCCCCTCCCCACCGCAGAGGTCCCATCCCCAACCTGCCACCAGAGCTGCTCAGCCTCGGCCATGGTGACCTCCACCACATCCCCGGGAGGGTCCCCTCCCCACTTCAGAGGTCCTATCCCCAACCTGCCACCAGAGCTGCTCGGCCTCGGCCACCGTGACCTCCACCACGTCCCCGGGACTGAGGCGCAGGGCAGGACCTAGAGAGCCTGGGGGTGGTGGGACGCCGCCGTAGGGCTGGTTCGCCTCCATCTTGGGCAACCCTGGAAAGAGGACACACGATGTTGGGGTGAAACCAGGCACTGGGGACATGGGCAACCCTCTGCACCCCGAACACGTGGACCCGGACATCGGGACCTCACCCAGGTCTCGCTTCTTCTCAGGGCCTGGTCGCTGCAACTTGTTCTGAAGAGCAAAGAGACCCCAGTTAGACTCGAGGTGGTGGGATGATCTGTGACCCCCACCCAGGACCTCCCCACACCCAAACTCGAGGTGTTTAAGCCCATTTTGATGTTACCTTCCTTGTACCGGTGCCTGGATCTGGAGGGATGGAAGAGGGAACACTCATTAGTCCTGCCCTAATGAATGCTTGGTGCTAATTAGGCTTCCCAGAGAGTTGGGTAAGGGTTGGCCCATAATACCCAGATCCACCTGGGCCACCTCCACTGAAGCTTGGGCCAACAGGGCTACCCCATCCCCTCACGCCCTGCTCCATGTTGACATCTTGTGTCCCCTCACACCCTGCTCCACGGTGACCATCTCGTGTCCCCTCGTGCCCTTCTCCATGTTGACCACATCAACTTCCTCCTAATCTCCAACCTGAATCTCCCCTGGTGGAGTTTGAGGCCATTCCCTCTCGTCCTGTCCCCTGTCCCTTGGCAGAAGAGCCCAGATCCCTCCTCTCCACAACCTCCTTTCAGGTAGTTGGAGAGAGTAATGAGGTCTCCTCTCAGCCTCCTCTTCTCCAGGATAAACACCCCCAGCTCTCTCAGCCATTCCTCATAGGACCTGTTCTCCAGCCCCTTCACCAGCTTCGTTGCTCTTCTCTGGACTCTCTCCAGAGCCTCAACATCCTTCTTGTGCTGAGGGGCCCACAACTGAACACAGGATTCAAGGAGCGGCCTCATGCTCTGCTCCACATTGACCATCTCATGTCCCCTCACACCCTGCTCCATGATGACCATCTCAGATCCCACCAGGTCCCATCCCACCACCCTCACCCCAAGGTGCTCCTCACCAGCTCCGGCCTTGCCGCAGATCCCCATCCTCCCCAGACACTCCTTGTGTGCGGGGGCTCGGCACCGGCTGCAGCGGTAGCCCTGGTAGAAGGTGCCCCTGGGGACACACAGGGACATGGAGGGTGACGATCGGCATGGGGGGAAAACACCTCTCAGCCCACTCTACCTTGGCCAACCCAGGACTGACCCAACCCCAGATCCACCTCGGGCCTTGGGTCAACCCGGTCCTTGAGCCAAAAGGTCCTTGAACCAAAAGGTCGTTGAACCAAAAGGTCCTTGATCCAATAGGCCCTTGACCCAACAGGTCCTTGGACCGTGTAGGCCTTGATCCCACCAAGATCAACCCATTTAAACCCACCCAGGGACTGATCCCCCTAGGACTTGGCCTGCCCAGGATTCACCTTACACAAACCTTGAGCCATCCTGTTGTCCTCCACTCAACCCTTGACCCACGTTGGCCTTGGAGTCACTCAAGGCTTGGCCCATCAGCTCTTTGACCCACTTAAGGGTCAACCTACCCAAGACTTTACCCATGTTGGCCTTGGAGGGCTTGACCCATCAGCTCTTTGACCCACTTAAGCATCAACCTACCCAAGACTTGACCCACGTTGGCTTAGACTTAGCCTGAGACTCAACCAACTCAATCAACCACCTCGTATCTCGACCCACTCAAAGCTTGACCCACCTTGGCCTCAACTCAACCCAAGGGTTTGGCCTACGGAGACCTCCACCCACCTCCCATCACTTCCCGAGGGCCTCTCCCTCTCCCAAAGCATCCCCAGCCCCGTCTCCCAGGTCAACCCCTCTCGTCTCCCAGGGTAGAGGGGGATGTCGTTTTGGGGTCCTACCTCAGCAACATCTGGCAGGCCCGGCAGGACGTGGTGTCCTCGAAGGAGAACATCTGGAAGTCGTGCCCATCAGCCGCGGCATGCTCGGGGAAGATGTTGGATCTGGATGAAGAGACCTGGGTCTGTTGGGGGACAAAGTGGCCTCCCCTGGGCCACCGAGCCCTCGGTTGGGGAAGTCAACCCAACCCAACCCAGAGTGGGGGGGGGGGGGGCACCTACAGGGCCATCTCGAACTGCTCCAACCACTTCTTCTTCAGCTCCCGGGTCTTGAAGAAGAGCTCGTACCCCTGCGAGCCGGCGGTGTCGATCAGCAGGAAGGTGTGGGTCCACTGTGGATGGGGTCATCGTCACCTGGGGCCACCGGGGACCTCACTCCTGAGGTCATCGGGGCTCCACTGGGGCCACCGAGGACATTGGGTCCACTGTGGACGGGAGTGGGGCTCAGCAGTGCCAATGAACCTGGTTTCGTTGTCACCTGGGGCCACCGGGGACCTCACTCCTGAGGCCATCGGGGCTCCTGAGGCCATCAGGGCTTCAGTGGGGCCACCGAGGACCTTGGGTTCACTGTGATCGTCACCTGGGGCCACCTGGGGCTCAGCAGTGCCAATGAACCTGGCTTCATCGTCACCTGGGGCCACCAGGAATCTCACTTCTGAGGCCATCGGGGCTTCAGTGGGGCCACCAAGGACCTTGGGTCCACCAGGGATGCTGGGATCCACCAGACCTGGATGTCTGGGTTGACTGAGGAGAGGACACCTGGACACAGGAGTCCACCAGCCTTCTGTAGGTCCACCACGGGACCGAGTCCAGGAGACACGGATGCTTGGGACCTCCATTCAGCATTGAACAGGCTGGCCCTAGGCTACCTTCTTGCCGTCCCGGGGGCCAACGTCACCGTCCCGCAGTTGGTGGCTTTGCAGGTACACGACATCTTTGGCCTCGTAGGAGTCCCCCCGACGCTTGCAGATGATCAGGGCCTTGTCCAGGAGGAAGCCGTACCTGGGACGAGGACAGGGGTGTCACTTACTCGCAAGGCCACCACGCACCTTGGGGCGTCTCCGCCACCACCCCCGGAGTGGCCTCTGCTCTGCCACCTGCTCTGTGACAAGGGTGTCCCCAAGGTGTCCCTGTGGACACGTCCTTATGCTTCTGTGGGTGTCCCCAGGTGCCCATGATGCTCCCACGATGTCCCTGTGGGTCTCCTTGTGGTGTCTCCATGTCCCCATGGATGTCCCCATGTTCCCATGGTGCTCCCATGTCCCCATCAGTGTCCTGGTGGTGTCCCCCATGGATGTCCCCATGTTCCTGAGGTGTCCCCAGGGGTCTCCATGATGTTCCCATGATGTCCCTGTGGTGTTTCCATGTCCCCATGGATGTCCCCATGTTCCTGTGGTGTCCCCAGGGGTCTCCATGATGTCCCTGTGGTGTTCCCGTGTCCACGTGGATGCCCCTGCAGTGTCTCCATAGATGTCCCCATGTCCTCGTGGTGCTCCCATGTCCCCATCAGTGTCCTGGCGGTGTCCCCATGGACGTCCCCATCTTCCCGTGCTGTCCCCATGTTCTCGCGGCCTTCCCAGGTCCCCAGGCTGTCCCTCTCCCTGTCCTACCTGTCGACCTTGGAGCGCCGCTCGCTGCTGGAGACCTTCATCTCCCCATCGATCTTGGGGCGCCCGAACTGCGCCAGGGACTGTGGCTGGATGGAAGTTGGGGAGGACAGGGGATGATTGAGGAGGGTTTGGGGGTGCAAGGAGGAGCCGTGGGGCAGTCAGGGGTGGGGTGGGGTCTCGGGGGAGTCCCTGAGGAGGCTGGGGGGGGCCAGAGGGGTTTGGGGGGGGCCCTCACCATGTTGTGGAGGCAGAGCTGGATGCTCGTGAGCTGCTTGAGGGTCTCGTTGTCCCGTTTGACCTCATTCACACACTGTGCCAGGTCCTGGGGTGGGTAGTCAGTGGTCAGTGCCTCCCATTGACCCCCAAGACCCCCCCAAGACCTCCAGGATCCTCCCCCAACTCCCCAGGACCCCATAGAAACCACCGAGAGCCTCCAAATCCTTCAGGACCCCTGAAGACCCTCAGGAGGTTGCCAAGAACCCTTCCAAGGCTTCACCAGGATCCCTCAAGTTTGCCCCAGAACCCACTGGGAGCTCCCCAAGACCCCCCAGGACCACTCCATCTGCCCCCGAACCCCCCAAAACTTCTCCAAGGCCTCCTATGTCCCACCCCTACATTCCCTGTCCTCCAGAACCCCCAAACCCATCCAGGATCTCCCATATCCCCTCAGGACCACCTGGAGTGCCCCATGATCCCCTCTAGATGCCCTCAAGACCCTCAGGAGCCCCAGGAGACCCCCCAAGGCCCCTCAAGACCTGCAGAAGCACCCCCAAGACCCTCAGGAGCCCCAGGAGCCCCCCAAGACCCCTCCATGAACCCCTTCCGACCTTTCCTGGACACCCCAGGACCCAAACCCACCCTCATGGCATCCAGCGCTGCTCTCAGCCTCTCCCGCTCGGCCGGCTCGGGGGTCAGCTTCACCAGCTCCTGGGGGGCAGCGTCAGGGGTGCCCAGGGGGGACCCCGAGGTGCCCCAGGGGGACCCAGAGGTGCTCAAGGGACCCAGGATGGACCCAGGGGTCCCCCCAGGACCCAGATGTGCTCAAGGGACCCAGAGGTGCTCAAGGGACCCAGGATGGACCCAAGGGTCCCCCACAGGACCCAGAAGTGCTCAGGGGACCCAGATGTACTCTGTGGGACCCTGAAGTGCCCCAAGGGACCCAGAGGTTCACCGGAGAACCGGGATGGGCTCAAGGGACTCGGGATGGATCCGGGCGACCCACACAGTCCCCTTGTCCCCACAGGACCCCAAATGTCACCCCTCCCTCTCCAGGTGTGCCCCAAGAGACCCAGAAGTGCCCCAGAGGGGACTAAGCATCCCCCTCCATCCTCCCAGAGGATCCAGCTGTGCCCCAGAAAGACCCAGATGTTCCCTCAGACCTGGAGCAGGAGATGGTACTTGAGCACCCGCTGCATGGGAACCATCAGGAGGTCCCTCAGAGAGAAGCGTCCGTTGTTGGCGCGTTGGGAGCACTCCTAGGGGGTCACGAGGGTCATGGGAGGTCGTTGGGGTCATGGGAGGCCGTTGGGGTCACGGGAGGTCATTCATGGGGAGGGTTTGGAGGACATAGTGGTCACAGTGGGACTAGAGGGGTCAGAGTGGTCGTCACAGGGTGGGGTCATGGGAGGTGGTTGGGGTCATGGGAGGTCATTCATGGGGAGAGTTTGGAGGACATAGTGGTTACAGTGGGACTAGAGGGGTCAGAGGGGTCATCACAGGGTGGGGTCATGGGAGGTTGTAGGGGTCATGGGAGGTTGTTGGAGTCATGGGGAGGGTTTGGATGGGGTCATGGGGCGGGTTTGGAGGACATAGTGGTCACAGTAGGACTAGAGAGGTTGTCACAGGGTGGGGTCATGGGAGGTCGTTGGGGTCATGGGAGGTCATTCATGGGGAGGGTTCGAAGGACATAGTGGTCACAGTGGGACTAGAGGGGTCTGAGGGGTCATGGGGAGATACAAGGTCCTATGGGATGGGGAGACGACGACATTGGGGATCTCAGGGGGGTCTGAGAGGGTTCCAGGGAGACTTGGGGGGTCCCAGGGTGGGTCCCGGTGTCCCACGGAGGGGAACTGGGTCCCAGGGTGGGTCACGGTGCCCCACGGAGGGGAACCGGGTGCCCAGACATGCCTGCACCTCCCAACAGAGGTTGTGGGTGGAGGTTCCATTGAGGGTTTGGGGACATCGTGGGGTTCAGGGGGAGAGTTGGGGGAGCAGGGAGGGGACCCCGGGACCCACCTGGAGCTTCATGCGGAGGTCGGTGTTGGTTGAAAGCTGGTCGAGGCGCCGGGCGGCGGCTTCCACTTGGCTGCAGTAGCGACCGTAGAGCAGGAACCTGCAGGATGGAGACCACCCAAATCCACCCAAATCTACCCAAAATGGGACTGGGATCTGCCCCGAACCGAACCAAGACCAGAGCAGATGCTGAAGAGAACCTAAACGGTCCTGAAATTGCAGCCAGAATGGAGTTGGCCCCAAAATCGGATTGTAGGTGACTTCAAACTCTACCAAGGACACAATTGACCCAAAATGCTGCTGAAATTTGACCAAAAATAGACCTGAAGTGGGTGGAATCGGATGCAAAAGAGACCTGAAGTGGGACATGAAATGAGTGGAATTGGACCCAAAAGAGACCTGAAGTTGGACTTGAAATGGGTGGAATTGGACCCAAAAGAGACCTGAAGTTGGACTTGAAATGGGTGAAACTGGACCAAAGACCTCCCTTACTGGTCCCCATAGCCCCCCAATGCTCCACACTGACCCCCCAAGGCCCCCATTGATCCTAGGACACCCCCCCAATGCTCCCCATTTACCCCAGTGACCCCCAGTAACCTCCAAAGACCTCCCTTACTGGTCCCCATTGCCCTCCAATGCTCCCCATTGACCCCTATTGCCCTACACTCGTCCCCCAATGTCCCAAGGGCCCCCAATTTCCCCCCAATACTCCACATTGACACCCCAAGGCCCCCATTGCTCCTAGGACACGCCCCCCAATGCTCCCCATTGCTCCCAGTGACCCCCAGTAACCTCCAAAGACCTCCCCTTTCTGGTCCCCATTGCCCCCAATGCTCCACATTGACCCCCATGCACCCCCCCATTGCCCCCATTGCTCCTAGGACCCCCCAGTTCCCCCTCCCCGGACCCCATTGTCCCCCAGTGATCCCAATTGACCCCAACAACTCTTCCCATTGACCCCCAAAGACACCCTTGCCCCCCCCAATTGACCCTAGGACACCCCCAAACCCCCCCCCAGCCCCACCAACCCTCACCTCTCCTTGTAGGTGAGGAAGAGGGGGGGTAGCCCCCGGGCCCCCCCCCCGCCCCCCAGCGCCCCCCGAAGCTCCACCAGGAAGAGTCGGTGCAGCTGCAGCAGCTCCTGTAAGGGGGGGGGGGGGGGGCGGTGTTACTGGGAGCACTGGGAGGGGTTAGTGGGGGATGTGCAGTTGCTGGGAACACTGGGAAGGGTTATTGGGAGAACTGGGAGGGGTTACTTGGAGCACTGGGAGGGGTTACTGGGGGATGTGCAGTTACTGAGAGCACTGGGAAGGGTTACTGGGAGCACTGGGAGAGATTCCTTGGGGATGTGCAGTTACTGGGAGCACTGGGAGGGGTTACTAGGGAACTGGGAAGGGTTACTGGGAGCACTGGGAGGGATTCCTGGGGGATGTGCAGTTACTGGGAACACTGGGAGGGGTGACTAGGAGCACTGGGGCTATCCAGGTGTTACTGGGAGCACTGGGACAGCTCCTGGGCGCCCTGGGAGAGGTTACTAGGGAACTGGGAAGGGTTACTGGGAGCACTGGGAGGGGTGACTGGGGGTTGTGCAGTTACTGGGAGAACTGGGAGGGGTGACTGGGAGCACTGGGTCACCTCCATGTTGATGAAGATGCTCTCCAGGTCCTGGGGCTGCAGGAAGTGCCGCAGAGGCCGCATGAAGTGCTGTGGGTACTGGGGTTACTGGGAGCACTGGGAGGAGGGGGAGGGCACTGGGGACATTGGGGGAAACCTGTCCCACTGCCCTGGGTCCCCGTGTCTCCTGTCACCTTCATCGCTATCTCCATCCATGTCCCCAATGTCCTCCATGTCCCCAATGTCCTCCTTGTCCCCAATGTCCCCCATAATCCCTCATGCCTCCAATGTCCCCTCTTGTTCCACTTGTCCCCTATAGTCCCTCATATTCCCAATGTCCCCTCTTGTCTCCCAGAATCCTTCATGTCCCCAACATCCCTCATGTCCCCAATGTCCCTTCTTGTCCCCCTTGTTCCCCAACATCCCTCATGTCCCCAATGTCCCCTCTTGTCCCCCTTGTTCCCCATAATCCCTCATGTCCCCAATGTCCCCTCTTGTCCCCCAATGTCTCCCTTGTCCCCAGTGTCCCCTCTTGTCCCCCTTGTAACCCAAAATCCCTCATGTCCCCAACATCCCTCATGTCCCCAACGTTCTCCCTTGGTCTCCCATTCCCCATCCATATTCCCCCACGTCCCACCATGTCCCCAAGGTCCTACCTTGTCCTCCTTTTCCCTTGTGTTCCCCAGTGTCCCCCAGTGTCCCACCTTGTCCTCCTTTCTTCTAGTGTCCCCCAGTGTCCCCGAAGGTCCCACCTTGTCCTCCTTTTCCCTCATGTTCCCCAGTGTCCCCCAAGGTCCAACCTTGTCCTCCTTTCCCCCAGTGTCCCCCTTGTCCCACCTTGTCCTCCTTCCCCCTCGTGTCCCCCAGTGTCCCACCTTGTCCTCCTTTCCCCAGTGTCCCCCAGTGTCCCCATCCCACCTGGCAGATGGACTCGAGGGTCTCCGTGTACCTCTCCTCCGTCTGCCTCAGCTCCTGGAGGCAGCAGAGCCTCCGGTCCAGCTCCACCTTCTGCAGGGATAGGGACACCAGTGGCAGTGGGGGGTGGGGGGGGACACCCCAAGGTTGTTGGGGGGACACGGACACTTAGGGGGGACAGGGGTGTGTCCCCACCATGGTTGGCGGAGCCTCCCCCCTCATCAGGTCCTCGTAGATGTCATCGCCATCGTCCCCTTCGGCCTCGACGCAGTCATAGAGGTCATCGTCCTCCTCTGCCGTGTCACTGCGTGGGGATAGCCTGGTCCCCCCCTGCACCCCAAAACCCCCCCAGGTCTCCCCCCACCCCCAAATACCCCCCTCGGGCTCCTCTGACACCCCAATACCCCTTAAATACCCCAAATACCCCCCCAGGGCTCCTCTGACACCCCAATACCCCTTAAATACCCTCAACCCTCCCTCCAGGGCTCCTCTGACACCCCAATACCCCTTAAATACCCCCAACCCTCCCTCCAGGGCTCCTCTGACACCCCAATACCCCTTAAATACCCTCAGCCTCCCCTCTAGGGCTCCTCTGACACCCCAATACTCCTTAAATACCCTCAACCCCCTCTCCAGGGCTCCTCTGACACCCCAATACCCCTTAAACACCCTCAACCCCTCTCCAGGGCTCCTCTGACACCCCAATATCCCTTAAATACCCCCAACGGCCACTCCAGGGCTCCTCTGACACCCCAATACTCCTTAAATACCCTCAACCCCCTCTCCAGGGCTCCTCTGACACCCCAATACCCCTTAAATACCCCAACACCCCCTCCAGGGCTCCTCTGATACCCCAATACCCCTTAAATAATAAATAATCTCCCCCTCGTGACCCCAAATAACCCCCTACTGACCCCCAATACCCAATTAAATCCCCCCCACTCCCTACCCTGTGACCCACAACGCCCCCAACCTCCCCCCAGATATCTCTTGGAACCTCTTCCCATACCCCCAGTACTGCTCGGCCACACCCTAAATCCCCCCAGTACCCCCCAGTTCTCCCAGCATCCCCCCAGTTCATCCCAATACTCCCCCACTAATGCCTCCCTAAGGCTCTCTGGCAGCCACCAGGACCTCCCTGCCAACCCCCCCCCCCCCAAGTATCCCCTACATTCTGGGCCCCCCTCCAAATCTTACTCGATGAGGTCAGAGAGGCCGCTGTAGATATCATCGTCCCCCACGCATTCCTCGGTTGGGAAGGGCCTGGAGGGGCCAAAAGCAACCTGGATGCCTGAAGCCTTGGGGGGATCCTTGGAGGACCAGGCCACCCGTGTCCCCTAGGGACCAAACAGCTGGGTCCCTTGGGGACAAGAAAGCTGGGACCCTCAGGGACTGGACAACTGGGTGCCTTGGGGACCAAACATCTGGGTCATTTGGGGACAAGAAAGCTGGGACCCTCAGGGACTGGACACCAGAGTCCCTTGGGGAATCAACCACACACATACATGGGTCCATTTGGAACCTAAGACCTAGGTCCGTTGGGGACAAGAAAGCTGGGACCCTCGGGGACTGGACACCTGGGTCCCTTGAGGATCAAACATCTGGATCCCTTGGGGACCAGACATCTGTGTCCCTCAGGGTCTGAGCACCCGTGTCCCTTGGCCATTGGACATCTGTGTCCTTGAGGACCAACACCCAGTGGGTCCCTTGCACTCACGTGAGGCCTTTGCTTTGGGCAATGGGAGTCCAGGAGAGTGTCGAGAGGGTGTCAATCACCTGGGGACAGAGAGGGGACATTGAGGGGGAGAGAGGCAGGAGCTGGTGTCACCCTCCAAGTCTGAGCTGGTCCCACCTTGCCGAAATCCTGGACGTCGAAGAGGTCGAAGGCGCTGAAGAGCCGGTGCTTGGGGAGCCCGAACTTGTCAGCACAGGCAGTCAGGAAGGTGCGGATGTTCCTCAGGCACAGGAACTGTTGTGGCATCATCACCGTCATCATCATCATCATTATCATCAACCCTTTAGCATCCCCCACTGTCACCGTCACCATGCCTGTCACCACCACCGTTGTCCCCATCAGCACCATCAACCCCATCCTCTTGCCCCCTTGGTGGCCACCGTCATCGCCACCATTGATACTGGCACCTCCATCATATCTGTCACCGACACTGTCACTGTCGTTCTCACCCACATCATCGACATGACCAGTGTCGTCACATCTGCCCTGTTGGTGATGGTGACAATGACCACATCACCCTCACTTTCACCGTCCTTTCACCCCTCTTGTCATCATCTTCTCCATCGGCACCAGCATCACCACCACTGTCACTGTCACCACCATTGTCCCCATCATCACTGCCACCACCCTCATTCCCACCAGCCCTGTCATGGTCACTGTCACCCCAATGTCACCATCATTGTCCCCATCACCACTGCCATCACCTTCATTCTCACCAGCCATGTTGCTGTCACTGTCACCCCCAATGTCACCATCATTGTCCCTATCACCACTGCCATCACCTTCATTCTCACCAGCCCTGTCACCATCACCCCCAACGTCACCATCATCCCCAGTGGCAACAACCCCACCAGTTGCTCCATCCTGGAGCAGTTTCACCTCTAACTGGTATCGATCACCACCCCCAGTTGGGTATTTGCCTTCTGGCCGCACCTGTGACATCTGGGGACGAGGACAGATGTCCCGGGGGGGCACAGCACGGGGCAGGAGGGCGTTAAGGAGGTGGCAGAGCAGCACCCCATCCCTCAGCGCCTGCGCCAGGTCCCACACTTGTCCTTCGGGGCTGCTTGCCCGGTGGCCTGAGGGCAGCACCCGCGCGGCCACCAGCCAGTGGGCACATTGCCTCCACACCTCCATGCTGCCTTCTGGCTGGAGGAGTCAACGGGGATGAGGTCCTGGTGGGATGGTGTCTCCTGCAGGAGCTGATGGAGTTGAGATCCTGGTGGGATCTTCTCTGGGGAGGAGCCAATGGAGACAATGTCCTGGTGGGATGTTGTCTACTGCAGGAGCTGATGGAGATAAGGTCCTGCTGGGATCTTCTCTAGGGAGGAGCCAATGGAGATAAGGTCCAGCTGGGATGGAGTCTACTGCAGGAGTTGATGGAAATAAGGTCCAGCTGGGATCTTCTCTAGGGAGGAGCTGATGGAGATGAGATCCAGCTGGGATCTTCTCTAGGGAGGAACCAATGGAGATGAGGTCCTGCTGGGATGGTGTCTCCTGCAGGAGCTGATGGAGATGAGGTCCAGCTGGGATCTTTTCTGGGGAGGAGCCAATGAAGATGAGATCCTGCTGGGATGGTGCCTACTGGATGGCCCTGGGGAGGAACTGATGGAGAAAAAAGCCCGTGTGGTATGTCTTCTGTGGAGTAGCCAGCGGAGATGGGTCTTGGTGGCAGCACTTCTACGGAGGAGAAGCAGAAGGTGAGGTCCCTCAGTGCAGCCACATCTGAGGAGGCTCTGACGGCAGTGAGGCCTTGGTGGGACCACAGTCAGTGAGGAACTGATGGAGATGAGGCCTTGTTGGGATGTCTTCTTCTGAGGAACCGACGGAGACGAGACCTTGACCACTCCTGGGGAGCCTCCTGTAGCAACAGGAGGTTTTTCCTCCCCTGGGAACCACCACGTCTGGGAAGGAGTCGGTGGCAATGGGTCCCCACGGCGCAGCCACTGGTGGTGAGAAGCGGTTTGGCGTCGGTCTCCTTCCCACCACAGCCAGAGAAGTCCAGATGGTGATGGGCTCCTTCCCCTCCCCGGTGGGTCCACGTCTGGGGAGGGTCTAGTGGCCTCGGGGACCCCTAGTGTGGGCAGGAGTGGTTGGTGGGGCCCAGCAGGGCCTGGGGGGGGGTTTGTGGGGTGCCGGAAGCCAACGGTTGCAGCGCCTGCGCCCCGAGTGCCGCAGGGGCCAATGGGAACCACGCTGCAGCACCCGGATGCTGAGGTCCTTCCCACCACAGCATCTGGGGCTGGGGAGGAGCTGCCAACCCTGGGGGCCCCATGTGGTTGTGACCGGAGAGGAGACCTCGTGGCTCTCTCCGACTCCCTGAGAGGAAGTTGTGGAGAGGAGGGAGCTGGAATCTTCCACCAAGGGACAGGACGAGAGGGAATGGCCTCAAGCTCCAACAGGGGAGGTTTAGGCTGGAGATTAGGAGGAAGTTTTTCACACAAAGGATCATTGTGCAGTGGCAGAGGCTGCCAAGGGAGGTGGTTAATTCCCCTTCCCTGGAGGTGTTTAAGGGACGGGTGGACAAGGTGTTGAGGGACATGGATTAGTGATTGAGTTGGGGGGTGACGGGCACGGAATTCCTCCAAAACCTCTTCACCACATCCTCAGGAGCTGCTCCATGGGGTTACCTCAACCCCATGTGGTGCTGGAGGCCTCCAGGGGTAGCTGATGGCTTTGTGAACCATCTACAGGATTAATTGGTCAACCTGAGCCACCCAAAGGGCCTCGTGAGATGCCCAAGCACCTCATGGGCTTTCCCAAACCACCCAAGTGACACCTAATCCCCATCATGGGCCACTCGCGTGTCTCAAGGGCTGCTCAATCCCTCCCTCTCATGGGATTCAGGCTAGAGATTAGGAGGAAGTTTTCCACAGAAAGGATCATTGGGCACTGGAATGAGCTGCCCAGGGAGGGGGTTGATTCCCCTTCCCTGGAGGTGTTTAAGGGACGGGTGGATGAGGTGCTGAGGGACATGGGTCAGTGTTTGATAGAAATGGTTGGACTCAATGATCCGATGGGTCTCTTCCAACCTCATGATTCTCTGATTCTCTGGTGGTGGTGGGAGATCCAGGCTTCCAGGACCCACGGTGGGAGGATTTGGGTGTCCAGGCTCTGCACCCACACCAAAGGTTTCATGAAGGACCCTGGTGGCCAGAATCTATCAAGGGCCTCAGGGGGAGACCCAGGGGTCTGGTTGCTATCAAGGGTCCCAGAATCAGAGAATCAGCAGGTTGGAAGAGTTGGATCATGGAGTCCAACCCTTCCCATCAAAGAATGGACATGGATGCCAGAGGTCCAGGAGGGCATCAAGGCCCTACCGAGGGGTCTGGTTGCTATCAGGGGTCCCAGAATCAGAGAATCAGCAGGTTGGAAGAGTCGGATCATGGAGTCCAACTGTTCCTATCAAAGAATGGACATGGATGTCAGAGGTCCAGGAGGTCATCCAGGCCCAACCGAGGGTCTGGAAGGGGAAACGAGTGTGAGGGATCCAGGAGGGAACCAAGATGACCGAGTCTAGGAGGGGACTCGGGTGTCTCGGTCCTACCGAGGGTACAGGAGGGGACATGGTTGTCCGTGGTCAGGAGAGGACTCGGTAGGTCCAGGTCCTACCAAGGGTCCCAAGAAGAGAGCTGCATGTCAGAGGTCCAGGAGGGGCCACAGGCATCTGAGTCCAGGTCCTACCTAGGGTCCAGGAGGGGACCCAGTTGCCCACCCCCTAACCCTGCAACCCCAGAGCATTGTGGATGACCCCTGCTGTGCCCCCGTTTCCCGTCATGTCCTCCCCTCTGCTGTCCCCTCCCTGCTCCGTGTTGCAACTCCTGGTGGCCTCTCGCCAAGACTCTTCCCCGAAATGAGGAAGGACCTGGTTGTCCAGGCAACCCCACCCCCCTCCGCGTTCTGTGTGGCTCCCAGCCCCCACCCAGCCGGACCCTGGGAGCTGGGACCCCTTCCCCATGAGTCCCAAGCTCCCTTGCCATGGGGGGGGGCACCCAAGGTAGACTAGGTGGCCCCTCCGCAACCTCCGCCCAGGTGGCCCCAAGCCTCTCCCAGTGCTTCCCAGCCCCCACCTAGGTGGGTCAAGGCACTGGGCCATCCACCCCCCCACCCCGGCCTATGGGTGGCCCTGGGTGGACCCAGTGTCCGGGTTGCTGCTGTGGGTGGACCTGCATTAACCATTAATGGGTGGTGACAGTATAAAAGGAGGACCCACTGTCCTCATCCACCGTCACTCCAGCCATGGGGGCTCCGGTGCTGCCCCTTCTCCTTGGCCTCCTCCTACTGCAAGAGGCTCCCATCTCTGCCAACCTGTGAGTCAGTGGGATCTTCCCCCGACCCATCAACCTCCCCCATTCCTCCTCCAGGATCTCCCCAAACCATTGGACCTCCTCTTTTGGGACCTGTCACCCACAGGATCCCCCATCTCCTGGGATCTCCTATGGGATCCCACCTCCCAAGATCTCCTCTTCTGGGTCCTCCTCACTCATGGGATCCTCCACCTCCCAGGATCTCCTATAGGATCCCAGGATCCCCCACCTCCCAAGATCTCCTATGGGATCCCACCCCTGGACCTCCTCTTCTGGGTCCCCTCACCCATGGGATCCTCCACTTCCCAAGATCTCCTATGGGATCTCCTATGGGATTCCCCACCCCTAGAACCCTCTGGCTTGGATCCCACTGCTTGGAATCCCCCCTCCCCAACCACAGCCCCACACATAACCCCCATGGTGGAGTCCCACAACCCAGAACCTTCTGTCTGGGGCTCCCACCCTAGCTGGGACCTCCCTGCCAGGGACCCCAACCTTCCCAAGACTCCCAGTTAGGACTGGAACCCCCTTTGAGGAGCTCCCTGGGGCATGTTGGAGGGAGGTGTTGGGATGGAATGAGGAATTGGGAGTTGCTTTGGGTCCCTGGGGCAGCTTGAGGGGCTCTGGGGGTGCCGGAGAGACCCCCCAGCACTGGGAACCCCCTTTAAGGAGCCTCCCGGGGGCGTGTTGGAGGGAGATGTTGGGATGGAATGAGGGATTTGGGGTTGCTTTGGGTCCATGGAGCAGCTTGGGGGCTCTGGGGCTGCCAGAGAGACCCCCCCAGCACCTTCCTCTGGAGAGTGACCATCAGGAGGTCCCTAGAGCACTGTGGGGCCAGGGTGGGGGATCTGGATGATGTGGGATCCCCAAGGTTGCGGTGGGGAACGCTGGCCCCACAGATCCTTGACGTCTGATGCTTCCAGGGTGACGATGGTGACGCCGGCAGTGCTGAGGCTGGAGATGGAGGAGGTGGTGGTGGTGGAAGCTCCGGGGTTGACCTCCCCGGCTGAGGCTCACATCACGGTGCAGGACTTTCCCCTCAAGCGCCACACGCTCTCCCGGATCAGTGTCCCGCTGACCCCCGCCCAGGGCATGTTGGCCAACACTACCATCAAGGTGTGTCACTGACCCCCGGCTCCGCGTCACCTCCCTGCCGGTCACTGTCCTCTCTCGCCCTTGGGAGGGTGGCCTGTGGGGATC
Organism: Coccyzus lansbergi; assembly: GCA_033558105.1. Classification (NCBI taxonomy): domain Eukaryota; kingdom Metazoa; phylum Chordata; class Aves; order Cuculiformes; family Coccyzidae; genus Coccyzus; species Coccyzus lansbergi. The sequence goes on from JAUMJK010001284.1 coordinate 86,604, forward strand.
AACCTTGTAGGAGGCATCGAGGGATTTCCACAGGGCTGGTGGAAGCTGGGGGAGGACGGTCACCACAGTTTGGGGGGTGATGGCTCTGAGATCCTTGGGGACAGTGACTCTAGAAGTGGTCATCTATGGGTCTATGGGGATGGTCACTTTGGGATCCTTGGGGACAGCAGCACTGAGGTCCTTGGAGATGGCCACTGGGGGATTACAGAGCAGTTGGTGTTAAGTCCAGCTGGAGGCCAGTGACAAGTGGTGTCCCCAGGGCTCAGTGCTGGGTCCAGCCCTGCTCAATGTCTTCATCAATGACCTGGATGAAGGCATTGAGTGCTCCCTCAGCAAGTTTGCAGATGACACTAAGCTGGGTGGAAGTGCTGGAGGGTCGGGAGGCTCCAAAGGGACCTGAACAGGCTGAATCCATGGGCTGAGACCAATGGGATGAGGTTTAACACGGCCAAATGCCGAGTCCTGCATTTGAGGCACAACAACCCTGAGCAGAGCTCCAGACTGGGAGAAGTCTGTCTAGAAAGCTGCCAGGAGGAGAGGGAACTGGGGGTGTTGTTTGACAGCGACTGACCATGAGGCAGCAGTGTGCCCAGGTGGCCAAGAAGGCCAATGGCATCTTGACTTGGATCAGAAATGGTGTGACCAGCAGGGCCAGGGAGGTTCTTCTCCTTCTGGACTCAGGACTGATGAGGCCACTCCTTGAATCCTGTGTTGAGTTGTGGGCCCCTCAGCACAAGAAGGATGTTGAGGCTCTGGAGCAAGTCCAGAGAAGAGCAACGAAGCTGGGGAAGGGGCTGGAGAAGAAGAGGAGCGGCTGAGAGAGCTGGGGGGGTTTAGCCTAGAGAAGAGGAGGCTGAGGGGAGACCTCATTGCTCTCTCCAACTCCCTGAAAGGAGGTTGTGGAGAGGAGGGAGCTGGGCTCTTCTCCCAAGGGACAGGACGAGAGGGAATGGCCTCAAGCTCCACCAGGGGAGATTTAGGCTGGAGATTAGGAGGAAGTTTTTCACACAGAGGGTCACTGGGCTTTGGACTAGGCTGCCCAGGGAGGTGGTTGATTCTCCTTCCCTGGAGGTGTTTAAGGGACGGGTGGATGAGGTGCTGAGGGACATGGGTTAGTGTTTGATAGGAATGGTTGGACTCCATGATCTGATGGGTCTCTTCCAACCTGATGATTCTCTGATTCTATGATTCCTGGGCACGAGTGCCATCTGGTGTCCTCTGCCCCACCCCAGTGGTGCAGGGAGGTGCCACTTGGTGTCCTGTGCCACCGCAGGTATCGGCCAAGGCTCTGCCGCAGGCAACGGGGAAGCAGTTTGTCTCGGTGACAGCACAGGTCGGGCAGGTGACCCTGGAGAAGGTGGTCCTGCTGTCAGTCCAGACTGGCCACATCTTCCTGCAGACCGACAAGCCCATCTACACCCCTGGCTCTACCGGTGAGTCCTTGGGGGTCCCCTCGATGGCACCTTGGGGTCTTGGTGGCATCTCGGTGCAGCAACTTGGGTTGCCAGGGTCCAGCATCCATTTGGAGACCTCTCTCTGATGTCCCCATTGGTGTCTGGCGTCCAGCTGGGGACATCCTCTCTGCTGGGACCCAGCACCCTGTGTCCCTGGCACCCTCCCTGCTCACCTTGTCACCTGTGTCCCCTCCCAGTGCTCTGCCGCCTCTTCGCCGTGGGCCACCTGATGGAGCCAAGCTCCAAGATGGCGGTTGTGGAAATCAAGGTGGGTGCCTGCCGGGGACATTGAGGGCACAGCCACGTGTGCCACCATCCCTGACCGCCCCATGTCTCCTCAGACGCCGGATAACGTCATCATCAAGCAAATCCCCATGTCCTCACCCAAGAAAAACGGCATCTACTCCCTCAATCACAACCTACCCGAGGTTGTCAGGTGAGCGCTGCCTCCTCCCGAGGTGTCCTGGGGGCATCCAGAGCCTCCAGGCTCGTCCCTCACCCTCTCCCCGCGCTTTCCAGCCTAGGGACATGGACAATAATGGCCAAATTTGAAGACGCGCCCGAACGGGTCTTCAGCACCCAGTTTGAAGTCAAGGAGTACGGTAAGACAGAGTGGAGGTCCCCGGGTCCCTTCCGCCTCTCCTGGATTCCTGGGTGCAATGGGTGTCCCACCCCACAGTGCTGCCGAGCTTCGAGGTGATCCTAGACCCACAGGAGAAGTTCCTCTACATCGACCGGAAGGAGGATTTCGGGGTGTCCATCACAGCCAGGTAGGATGGGGACCCCGAAACTTCTCATTCTGGGATTGGGGGAGGGGGGATCCAACTCCCACAGGAGGTGGTGTGGGATGACATGACTGCACCGAGTCCCCAGGGATGAATCATAGAATCATAGAACAACCAGGTTGGAAGAGACCCATCAGATCATCTAGTCCAACCATTCCTATCAAACACTAACACATGTCCCTCAGCACCTCATCTACCTGTCCCTTAAACCCCTCCAGGGAAGGGGAATCAACCACCTCCCTGGGCAGCCTGTTCCAATGCCCAATGACCCTTTCTGGGAAAAACTTCTTCCTAATCTTCAGCCTAAATCTCCCCTGGTGGAGCTTGAGGCCATTCCCTCTCGTCCTGTCCCCTGTCCCTTGGGAGAAGAGCTCAGCTCCCTCCTCTCCACAACCTCCTCTCAGGGAATTGTAGAGAGCAATAAGGTCTCCTCTCAGCCTCCTCTTCTCCACGATAAGCACCCCCAGCTCTCTCAGCCACTCCTCTTCTTCTCCAGCCCCTTCCCCAGCTTCGTTGCTCTTCTCTGGACTCTCTCCAGAGCCTCAGCATCCTTCACGTGCTGAGGGGCCCAGAACCAAACACAGTATTCAAGGAACAGTCTCACTAGTGCGGAATCCAGAGGGAGAAGAACCTCCCTGGATCTGCTGGTCACACCGTGTCTGATCCAAACCAAGATGCCATTGGCCTCCTTGGCCCCCTGGGCACACTGCTGCCTCATGGTCAGTCTCTGTCGACCAACCCCCCCAGGTCTCTCTCCTCCTGGCAGCTTTCCAGACAGACTTCTCCCAGTCTGGAGCTCTGCTCAGGGTTGTTGTGCCCCAAATACAGGACTTGGGATTTGGCCGTGTTAAACCTCATCCCATTGGTCTCAACCCATGGATCCAGCCTGTTCAGGTCCCTTTGCAGAGCCTCCTGACCCTCCAGCAGATCCACACTTCCACCCAGCTCAGTGTCATCTGCAAACTTGCTCAGGGGACATGGGGTGACAGCAGTGTGGATGTGACGAGGACATGGGGACAGGGACTGGTGGTGACAGCGGTGGCTTGTCCTTAGGTACCTGTATGGGAAGAAGCTACAGGGTTCGGCCTTTGTCCTCTTTGGCATCATGGTGGATGATGAGAAGAAGAGCATCCCAGACTCCCTGCAGCGCATCAAGGTGACCCTCTCCTTACCCCTGTCCCCATCCCTTGTCCCTATTCCAGTTCCTTGTTGAACTCTGGCCCTCACTGAGCCCAGTGACCCTCAACCTCATCCTCGTCCCCACTCCCATCCCTGTCCCCCAGATAAACGACGGGGACGGAGAAGCTCTGCTGTCCATGGCCACCTTGCGGCAGCGATTCCCCAACCTCCAGGAGCTGGTGGGACATTCGCTTTACGTCTCCGTCACTGTCCTCACCGAGTCAGGTACGCGGAGCAATCCCAGGGGACTCGGAGGTCAGGGACACATGAGGTGACGAGTTCTATGTCTCAGTCGCAAGTCTTCAAGAAGTTGGGTAGGGTTGGGGGACACTTGGAGACCCAGAGGAGATGGATTGGGGACAAAAGGGATGAGGAAAGGTAGGACTGGGTAGGATGGAGACATCTAGGGGCGGCTGAAGTCGAATGGAGATGTTCCTGGGGGACACCGGGAGCCCTGCCCTGGCGCTGGGTGACACGGCTCTTCCCCCTGGTCACCGCAGGCAGTGACATGGTGGAGGCTCAGCGCAGCGGCATCCGCATCGTGACGTCCCCCTACACCATCCACTTCACCCGCACGCCCAAGTACTTCAAGCCTGGGATGCCCTTCGACCTGACGGTAACGGCACTTGGGGACAGGGACAGGATGATAGAATCATAGAGTCATAGAATAATCAGGTTGGAAGAGACCAACGGGATCATAGAATCATAGAATAATCAGGTTGGAAGAGACTGATGGGATCATAGAATCATAGAATAATCAGGTTGGAAGAGACTGATGGGATCATAGAATCATAGAATCATAGAATAATCAGGTTGGAAAAGACTGGATCATCGAGTCCAACCTTGTATGCCTGAAGCATACGAGCAGCCAAAATTTTGTAAGCCTCAGCTTTGAAATCTTCTGTAAATTCATTAGAAAATGTGGTTTGCAGTTGAAGATTTCATAAAAAACCAACCCAAACTGAAGCCAGCAGAGCTTCCTTTCGTCGGATGGAAACTCTTCTGGTCTCAGTTGGACTTTTCGTTTTGAGTTGTCAAACACAAGTACAACAACTTGTAACATGAAGGCCAACATTTAACAAACCGATTTAAATGATATTAAAATCAAATCCAAATGCACAGGATTTCCTCCTTTCTCCCATTTGAAAATTGAAGCTCTTGGTTTGAAATGGTTGGACTCGATGGTTGGACTCGATGATCCAATGGGTCCCTTCCAACCTGGTTGTTCTATGGTTGTTCTATGAAACTCAGCACCTGCCAAGGATCCTCTGTGGGGAAACAGTTGGGGAGAGATCTTAGAGTTGGGAGTCCCCACCTCAGAGAGACAATTGACTAACAATTCCTCAGTTAAACACAGAGAGGGGTGAAGGTCAGTGAAGGGATGGTGGTGGCCACCAGGGACTCCCTTGGCACCAGGGTCCCCAAGAGGGACAGGGGATAAACCTGGAGGAGGAGTGGAGGAGGCCTGGAGACCAGATTCTGTCCCCATCTCAAGTGGTGTCACACGTGCAGAGGGTGCGGGGACTGCGATCGGTCCCTGTGTCACCCGTATGGCACCAGGTGGCACACCCCCTCACGCTGTGTCCCCCTCCCACGTAAGGTCCCAATGTCACACCACATAAAATCATAGAATCATAGAACAACCAGGTTGGAAGAGACCCATCGGATCATCTAGTCCAACTGTTCCTATCAAACACTAAACCATGTCCCTCAGGACCTCATCCACCCGTCCCTTAAACACCTCCAGGGAAGGGGAATCAACCACCTCCCTGGGCATCCTCTGACACATGACCTTTTCTGTGAAAAACTTCCTCCTAATCTCTAGCCCCCTGGTGGAGCTTGAGGCCATTCCCTCTTCTCCTGTCCCTTGGGAGAAGAGCTCAGCTTCCTCCTCTCCACAACCTCCTCTCAGGGAGTTGTAGAGAGTAATGAGGTCTCCCCTCAGCCTCCTCTTCTCCAGGATAAACACCCCCAGCTCTCTCAGCTGCTCCTCATAGGACCTGTTCTCCAGCCCCTTCACCAGCCTCGTTGCTTTTCTCTGGACTCGCTCCAGAGCCTCAACATCCTTCTTGTGCTGAGGGGCCCACACCCGACCCCAGGTTTCAAGGAGCGGCCTCACCAGTGCTGAGTCCAGAGGGAGAATAACCTCTCTGGCCCTGCTGGTCACACCGTTTCTGATACATCCTCTGCAGGTCTACGTCACTAACCCTGACGGGTCTCCAGCTCCACGTGTCGCTGTCAAGGCTGATGGCTTCGAGGGTCTTGTCTCCACCCAGCGTGACGGCACAGCCAGGCTGGTCCTCAACATGCCAGCCAACAAAGACAGCGTCCCCATCACCGTGAGTGGCAAGAGGTGTCAGGGCGGCCGAGGAGGGTGGGTCCTGGGGTAGCTGAGGTGACCTGAGAGTTGGGGTTGCTGCGATTAACCGTGTTGGCTGAGATGCCCAGAGTGACAAAGGATCGTGGCCAACATGGTCACCATTGACTAAGGGACAGGAAAAGAAGATTGGGGGATCGGGATGGCCTGGAAATTGACAGCAGCCAAGGGTCAGGGCTACCCTGGTCACCGTTGACCAAGGAACAGGATGGATAGGGCATCACCATGGTTGAGATGGACTGTCGTTGGCAAGATGTCCAGAGGAACCAAGAACTGAGGAGCAGGATGTCCGACCTCCATGAAGACCAAAAAAAATTGGGTTGACCAAGACTTTCAGGGGGATCAAGGACCAGGGCTGGAGTCAGTTTGGTCACATTTGGTCACATCGTGGTCACGTTGTCCGTGATGGCCGATGAACCAGGGCCCATATGGCTCACCAGTGACCAGGAATGGGATGACCAAGGTCAGGTGGAGAGGGGTGGTCAAGATATTCATGGGAACCAAGGGCCAGGAGGGACAATGTCAGGGAGAGATCACAGTGGTCAAGTTGACTAGAGTGACCAAGACATCCTGCCTAGCAGAGATGATCGGGTTGACGAAGGGCCAGGCCAGGGAGGGTCAGGGAGAGCGGGACAGCCATGGCAACCCTTGACCAGGTCCCTGTTGACCACTGTGTCCCCCGTGTCGCAGGTGCGGACGAACCAACCCCAGCTGCCTGCGGAGCGCCAGGCCTGGCGGCAGATGACGGCCGAAGCTTACCGCAGCCAAGGAGGTTCCGGCAACTTCCTCCACTTGGCGGTGGCGGCCACCGAACTGCAACCCGGCGACAACCTCGCCATCAACTTCCACCTCAAGAGCAACAGCGTCGCCACCCGCGATGCCGTCCGGTACTTCACTTACCTGGTGGGCACCCTCGACCTCTTCCCAACCCAACCTTGACTGCCTCGGGGGTCCAGGTGCCCACCAGCCCTGCCCTGTCTTGTCCCACCGCAGGTGATGAGCAAGGGACGCGTCGTCCAAGTGGGGAGACTGCGGCACGAGCCTGGCCAGAGCCTGGTCACCATGTCGCTGCCCGTGACGACTCAGCTCATCCCTTCCTTCCGCGTCGTGGCCTACTACCACGTGCTGCCCAGAGAGATCGTGGCCGACTCCATCTGGGTGGACGTCAAAGACACTTGCATGGGCACCGTGAGTGTGTCCTGCTGTCCTGGGGAACAGGGGGGGTCATCAACTGGCCATCAAGGTGGCCCACAATGGACGCTGGGTGGATGGGATCGTTCGTGAGGGGCTTGGGAACCATAGAATCATCATAGAATCAGCAGGTTGGAAGAGACCCGTTGGATCATCGAGTCCAACCATTCCCATCAAACACTAACCCATGTCCCTCAGCACCTCATCCACCTGTCCCTTCAACCCTCCAGGGAAGGTGACTCAACCTCCTCGTTCCAGTGCCCAATGACCCTTTCTGTGAAAAACTTCCTCCTAATCTCTAACCTAAATCCCACGAATGCCACATAGAGGAAGGGATTGAGCAGCCCTTGAGACACACAAGTGGCCCATGATGGGGATTAGGTGCCGCTTGGGTGGTTTGGGAAGTCCATGAGGTGCTCAGGCATCTCACGAAGCCCTTTGGGTGGCCCAGGTTGACCCATTAATGGTCTAGATGGTTCACACAGCCATCAGCTACCCCTGGAGGCCTCCAGCACCACATGGGGTTGAGGTAAACCCCTGGAGCAGCTCCTGAGGATGTGGTGAAGAGATTTTGGAGGAATTCCGTGCCCCTAACCTCCCAACTCCATGTCCACGGCAGCTGGTGGTGAAGGGAGCGACAGAGGCCGACAACCGAGAGCAGGAGCCGGGGACGCCCATGCGGCTGCGCATCGAGGGGGACCACAACGCCTACGTGGGCCTGGTGGCCGTGGACAAGGGCGTCTTTGTCCTCAGCAAGAAGAACAAGATCACCCAGTCCAAGGTGGGTGCCCAGGCTCTCCCATCACTGATGTCCCCCGGGCGGCAGCAGCGGTGGTCGTCATGGCTGTTCCTCCTTCGTCACAGGTTTGGGGCACGGTGGAGAAGGGTGACATTGGCTGCACCCCAGGCAGTGGAAGGGACAACGTGGGTGTCTTTGCTGACGCTGGCCTCAGCCTGGTCACCAATGTCCAGATCTCCACACCGCAGAGAGCTGGTAGGGGACATGCTGGGACAACTTGAGGTGGTACCTCAGGGGTGGGGTGGTGGCACCTCCAGGATGAGGTTGGTGACACCTCGAGGATGTGGCATTTTGAGGATGGGGTAGGTGGCCCCTCAGGGGGAGGGAATCATAGAATCATAGAATCGTAGAACAACCAGGTTGGAAGAGACCCATCGGATCATTGAGCCCAACCATTCCTATCAAACACTAACTCATGTCCCTCAGGAACTCGTCCACCCACACTTTAAACCCTCCAGGGAAGGTGAATCAACCACCATCCTGGGCAGCCTCTGACACTGCCCAATGACCCTTTCTGTGAAAAACTTCCTCCTAATCTCTAGCCTAAACCTCCCCTGGTGGAGCTTGAGGCCATTCCCTCTCGTCCTGTCCCTTGGGAGAAGAGCCCAGCTCCCTCCTCTCCACAACCTCCTTTCAGGGAGTTGGAGAGAGCAATGAGGTCTCCCCTCAACCTTCTCTTCTCCAGGATAAACCCCCCCAGCTCTCTCAGCCGTTCCTCATAAGGCCTGTTCTCCAGCCCCTTCACCAGCTTCGTTGCTCTTCTCTGGACTTGCTCTAGAGCCTCAACATCCTTCTTGTGCTGAGGGGCCCACAACTCAACACAGGATTCAAGGAGCGGCCTCACCAGTGCTGAGTCCAGAGGGAGAATCACCTCCCTGGACCTACTGATCACACCATTTCTGATCCAAGCCAAGATGCCATTGGCCTTCTTGGCCCCCTGGGCACACTGCTGCCTCATGGTCAGTCGCTGTCGACCAACCCCCCCAGGTCCCTCTCCTCCTGGCAGTTTTCCAGCCAGACTTCTCCCAGTCTGGAGCTCTGCTCAGGGTTGTTGTGCCCCAAGTGCAGGACTCGGCATTTGGCCGTGTTAAACCTCATCCCATTGGACTCAGCCCATGGATCCAGCCTGTTCAGGCCCCTTTGCAGAGCCTCCTGACCCTCTAGCAGATCCACGCTTCCACCCAGCTTAGTGTCACCTGCAAACTTGCTAAGGGGAAGGGGTGCACTCAGCTTTGGGAGGCGACAACTGACCTCAAGGAGGGGGTGACACCTGCCTTTGGGACTATGATGCCACGAGGTTCTGACCTGTGCCCTTTGTCCCCAGAGGTCCTGTGTCCCCAGCCCCTGAAACGCAAGCGCCGCTCCTTGCTGCTCGCCCAGGACAAAAGCTCCAAGGGTAGGTGGTGCTGGGAGTGTCCCATGTCCCCAGGGACAATGGCTTCTTCCATGGCTCTGAAGATGCCAACGTGTCCCAGGTCCCTAAGGGGCACCAGAGCATCCCCATGTCCCAGTCACTACCAGTGTCCCATGTCCCTGGTGGACACTGGAGCATCCCCTGTCCCAGTCAATACCAGTGTCCCATGTCCCAGTCACTACCAGTGCCCCATGTCCCTGGTTGACACCAGAGCATCCCCTGTCCCAGTCACTACCAGTGCCCTATGTCCCAGTCAGTACCAGTGCCCCACTTCACTGATGGACACTGGAGCATCCCCTGTCCCAGTCAGTACCAGTGCTCCACGTCCCTGGTGGACACCAGAGCATCCCCGTGTCCCAGTCACTACCAGTGTCCCACATCCCTGGTGGACACCAGAGCATCCCATGTCCCAGTCACTACCAGTGTCCCATGTCCCCGGTGATAACGCAACATCCCAGAGGCCACCAGAGTGACCCCGACAGCCCTCGGGCCTTTGGGACTGGGTGCCAGCCGAATGCCTTGGTGCTGGCAGCCGCCACCTACACGGACAAGGCTCTGCGCAAGTGCTGCGAGGACGGCATGAAGGACAACCCCATGGGCCACAGCTGTGAGCAGAGGACCAACTACATCCAGGACGGAGAAGCCTGCATCCGAGCCTTCCTCGACTGCTGCCTCTACATCAAGGGCATCCGGGACAAGAAGCAGCGCGAGCTCCATCTCGAGCTGGCTCGAAGCAAGTGCTGGGCAAGGGTGGGGTGATGGTGGGCTCGGGTGAAGGTCGGGTGAAGGTCAAGTGAAGCTTGGACATGGCTTGCACTGTCTTTGGGTGAAGCTCGAGCTTGGGTGAAGCTCAAGTGAAGGTCGGGTGAAGGTCAAGTGAAGCTTGGACATGGCTTGCACTCTCTTTGGGTGAAGCTTGGGCTTGGGTGAAGCTTGGGTGAAGGTCAGACGTGGCTTGCGCTGTCTTTGGGTGAAGCTCACGTGAAGGTCGGGTGAATCTCGGACATGGCTTGTGCTCGCTTTGGATGACACTCGGGCTTGGATGAAGCTTGGGTTAAGGTCAGGTGAACCTCGGACGTGGCTTGCACTGTCTTTGGGTGATGCTCGGGCTCGGGTGAAGCTTGGGTGAAGGTCGGGTGAACCTCAGACATGGCTTGTGCTCTCTTTGGATGACACTTGGGCTTGGGTCAAGGTCGGGTGAAGGTTGGACATGGCTTGTGCTGTCTTTGGGTGAAGCTTGGGTGAACCTCGGGTAAAGCTCAGGTGTTGCTGCTGCCCAGGGCATGCTAGGGTGATACTGACTCGGCACAGGCAACTCTACGCTACGGTTGCCATGGTTGGTGCCCCCCCAGGTGAGGTGGATGATGGCTTCCTGGCTGACGAGGACATCACCTCACGGAGCCTCTTCCCAGAGAGCTGGCTCTGGCAGGTGGAGCAAATGGTGGAGAAGCCCAATGAGTTGGGGTGAGTCTTGCGCCCCTTGTCCCGCGACCCCTCTCTGCCCCATGGCTGTAACCTGGCGATTGTCACCTCCTACCTGTCCAGCTCTTGCCTTGCCCGAGCTGGAGAGCAGCTATGATGCCCCCAGGTTGGGGCAAGGGCCATCTTTGCCCCCCATGTGGCTACTGGGGGGGGCGACCAACGCCACCTCGGTCCAGCTCAGGGGCCACCTACAACCTCCTTGTGTGGCCTGGGGACACCCCCTACCCCAGCCCTGGGGCTGGTTACGCATCCCCAAGGTCTCGGGGGGCCAGTTGTGACCACTTGGTCCCTCCCATCCTCTCCAGTGTCTCCACCAAGACTCTGCCTGTGTACCTGAAGGACTCCATCACCACGTGGGAGGTCCTGGCTGTCAGCCTCTCACCGACCAAGGGTAGGTGATGGAGTTGGAAGGTGTCCCTGAGGATCCAAGGGATCCTCTGAGGCTTGGGGGGTTGCCCTTGGGGTTTGAAGTGTCCCCCAAAGGCTGGTTGGGGTTTGAGGACTCCCCAAAAAGCTTAGAGGGGTGTGTACTTCTAGGGAGGTGCACCAGACTTTGGGGCGATCCAGACTTTGGGTTCCCCCAAGACTTTGGGGAGATCTTTGAGTCTTGAGGGCTGCCCCTGAGCCTCAGGAAGTCACCGTGTGACATGAGGGACCCATGAAGACTTGGGAGGCCACCATGGGACTTAAGGGTGGGGGATCCCTGAGCCTTGAGAGGACTTGGGGGGTCTTGGAACTTGGGTCTAGGAACTTGGGGGGTCCAGTGAACCCCTCCCCGTGGGCTGCTCCACAGGGCTGTGCGTGGCTGATCCCTACGAGATCACGGTGGTGAAGCAGTTCTTCATTGACCTGCGTCTGCCCTACTCCGTGGTGAGGAACGAGCAGGTGGAGGTCCGCGCCATCCTCTACAACTACTGGACGCATGAAATCACGGTCGGTAGACATTGGCTTCTCAGGGGGAGGGTTCTGTGACCACCTAGAATCATAGAATCATAAACAACCAGGTTGGAAGAGACCCATCAAATCATCAAGTCCAACCATTCCTATCAAACACTAACCCATGTCCCTCAGCACCTCGTCCACCCATCCCTTAAACACCTCCAGGGAAGGGGAATCAACCACCTCCCTGGGAAGCCTATTCCAATGCCCAATGACACTTTCCATGAAAAACTTCCTCCTAATGTCCATCCTGAGCCTCCTCTGGTGGAGCTTGAGGCCATTCCCTCTTGTCCTGTCCCCTGTCCCTTGGGAGAAGAGCCCAGCTCCCTCCTCTCTACAACCTCCTTTCAGGTAGTTGTAGAGAGCAATGAGGTCTCCCCTCAGCCTCCTCTTCTCCAGGCTGAACCCCTCCAGCTCTCTCAGCCGCTCCTCTTCCTCTCAAGCCCCTTCCCAGCTTCGTGGCTCTTCTCTGGACTCTCTCCAGAGCCTCAACATCCTTCTTGTGTTGAGGGGCCCAGAACTGAATACAGGATTTGAGGAGCAGTCTCACCAGTGCTGAATCCAGAGGGAGAATCACCTCCCTGGCCCTGCTGGTCACACCTTCTTGGTCACCTGGGCACACTGCTGGCTTATAGTCAGTTGCTGTCGACCAATACCCTCAGGTCCCTCTCCTCCAGCCACTTTCCAGCCAGACTTCTCCCAGTCTGGAGCTCTGCTCAGGGTTGTTGTGCCCCAAGTGCAGGACTTGGCATTTGGCCTTGTTAAACCTCAGCCCATGGATCCAACCTGGTCAGATCCCTTTGTAGATCCTCTTGGTGTCCTGCAGGTGCGAGTGGAGCTGATGTACAACCCAGCCTTGTGCAGCGCCTCCACCTCCAAGTCGCGCTACCAGCAGCTCCTCAAGCTGAAGCCGCAGTCGTCGTGGGCCGTGCCCTTCGTCATCGTCCCTCTGCAGCTGGGGTTGCACGAGGTTGAGGTGAAGGCGGCCGTCCGGGGCAGCTTCGTGGCTGACGGCGTCAAGAAGAAGCTCAAAGTTGTGGTGAGTGGCTAGTGTGGCTCGTGGGGTCTGCGCTGCTTCCCTCCCTAAGGATGAAGGATCCTGCCTCTACTTCCATCCTGGTGATGACACCTAAGGATGAAGGATTCTGCCTCCAGGATGCTCAAGTCTGGTCTCCTGGGGCTTTCCCAGTTTGTCCCATGGCTCTGGGCCTGCTGGTTTGCACTGGGACACTTTTCCTGGGCAACCCAGAGAGAGGTTGGGAAGGGGAAACCTAAACCCATCCCAACCTTGACTCTTGGACTCTTCCCTCTGCAGCCTGAAGGGATGAGGCTGGAGAAGACAGTGAAGATCGTTGAGCTGGACCCAAAGACGAAGGGAGTCAGTGAGTGGCCCTTGGGCTGGTCTTGGGGATGTCCAACCAAGGGAAGGATCTCGGGCACCTTAGGAGACAAGAGAAGTCCCACTGAGGGTCTGGGACGTCTTTGGGGAGGAAGGATGTGCCAACACAAGACTTAGGGGACAGCTTAGGGGACAATGGACATCTGGCTATGGCACTTGGGGCATCTGGAAGATCTTAAGGGACAAGGGACGACCTGTTGAAGGTGTGGGGTGAGGCTGGGTGGTCTCTGAGAGGTAGGTGGGACGTGAAGGTTCATCCGTCTCCATCCTGGTCTTCCTGCCCGGCAGACGGTGTCCAGGAAGAGAAGGTGAGGGCGGCAAACCTCTCAGACATCGTCCCCAACACCGAGTCAGAGACCAGAGTCAGCATCCAAGGTGAGGAGCAAGGGGGATGCAGGGGAGGAGGAGCTGGGAGGTGGGGGACAACAACTCTCCCGGCTCCATCTCTCCCTTTTCTCCTGCTCTAGGCAACCCCGTGGCCCTCATGGTGGAGAAAGCCATCGACGGGGCCAAGCTGAAGCACCTCATCGTGACACCAGCGGGTTGTGGAGAGCAGAACATGATCGGGATGACCCCCACTGTCATCGCCACCCACTACCTGGACAGCACCTTGCAGTGGGAGAGCTTGGGCCTTGACCGGCGAGCTCAGGCCATCGAGTTGATCAGGAAGGGTAGGTGGGAACACCCCCTGGGGTCCTCTCTTAGGGAGCAAAACGTCATCGTGACCCAAGCTGCTGGAGAAACCTGTATCCTTGTGGGTTCCTACTGGTTTGGGGGTCTCCAGAGCTACTGGTTTGTGCTGGGAAGTGCTCCGGAATGAGCTGGTGGCTCGAAGCTGCTTCAGCCTTTGCCTCTGAAGAAGACACGGGTGTGATGTCACCATTTTGGGGACTTCTAGAGCTCCCAGTTGGCACCAGAATGTTCTCTGGAGCTAGCTGGTGGCTTGAAGCCACCTCAGTCACTGGTGACTCGAAGGCATTTTTTGGATGCTCTTTACTTGGGGACTTCTAGAGCTCCTGGTTGGCACCAGAATGTTCTCTGGAGCCAGTTAGTGGCTTGAAGCCGCTTCAGTCACTAGTGGCTTGAAGGCGTTTTTGGATGCTCTTTACTTGGGGACTTCTAGAGCTCCCAGTTCACACCAGAATGTTCTCTGGAGCAAACTGGTGGCTTGAAGCCACCTCAGTCATCAGTGGCTCAAATGCGGTTTTCGATGCTCTTTACTTGGGGACTTTTAGAGCTCCAAGTTCACACCAGAATGTTCTCTGGAGCCAGTCGGTGGCTTGAAGCCACCTCAGTCACCGGTGGCTCGAAGGCGTTTTTGGATGCTCTTTACTTGGGGACTTCTAGAGCTCCCGGTTTGCACTAGAATGTTGTCTGGAGCGAACTGGTGGCTTGAAGCCACCTCAGTTTGGTTGGGTGGCCAGTGACCGGAGGTCATCAGTGGCTCAAAGGTGTTTTTTTGGGTGCTCTTGACGTCGACCAACTCTCTCATCTCCTCACCAGGTTATACCCAACAACTTGCTTTCCGGAAACCCGACGGCTCCTACGCTGCTTTCAAGGACAGAGCGGCGAGCACCTGGTGAGCTTCCACGTGGCCACTGCTGGGCCAGTCCAGGCAACCAAGATGGACGTGATGCTTAAGGCCCTCCCGTTCCCCACAGGTTGACAGCCTATGTAGCCAAAGTCTTCGCCATGGCGAAGAAGCTGGTCCACATCGAGCCCGAGGTGGTTTGCGGAGCCATGAAGTGGCTCATCCTGGAAAAGCAGAAGCCGGACGGCATCTTCCAAGAAGATGCTCCAGTCATCCACAAGGAGATGGTGGTAGGGAGGGAGGGGCATCCAGATCCCGGCACTGGGGATGGTCAAAGCCACCCCAAGATGGCTTGAGGATGGGAATTGGAAGGAGCCGTGGGAGAAGGACTCTTTTGGGTGGCCGGTGTGAGCGTTTGGTGGCCGGTGTGAGCATTTGGTGGCCGGTGTGACCGTTGGGTGGCCTCTATGAGCATCTGGTGGCCGGTGTGAGTGTTTGGTGGCTGGTGTGAGTGTTGAGTGGACAGTGTGAGCGTTTGGTGGCCGGTGTGAGCGTTCGGTGGCCAGTATGAGCATTCAGTGGCCAGTGTGAGTGTTTGGTGGCTGGTGTGAGCATTTGGTGGCCAGTGTCAGCGTTCAGTGGCCTCTATGAGCATTCAGTGGCCTCTATGAGCATTTGGTGGCTGGTGTGATCGTTCGGTGGCCGGTATGAGTGTTTGGTGGCTACTGTGAGCATTTGGTGGCGTCTATGAGCGTTCAGTGGCCTCTATGAGCATTTGGTGGCCGGTGTGATCATTGGGTGTCCTCTATGAGCGTTTGGTGGCTGGTGTGAGCATTCGGTGGCTGGTGTAAGCATTCGGTGGCCTCTATGAGTGTTCGGTGGCCGGTGTGAGCATTTGGCGGCCAGTGTGAACATTGGGTGGCCAGTATGAGCATTCAGTGGCCTCTATGAGCATTTGGTGGCCTCTGTGAGCGTCAGGTGGCCTCTTTGAGCATTCAGTGGCAGTTGTGAGTGTTCGGTGGCAGCTGTGAGCGTTTGGTGGCCAAATCTTGCTGTGAAGACCACGATCCCGAGGGTCTTCCCCTCCGTTTTGTCCCACAGGGAGGCTACGTGGGTGCTGAGCCCGAGGTGTCTCTTACAGCCTTCGTCCTCGTGGCGCTGCAAGAGGCCCGAGAGATCTGCAAGGAGCACGTCAACGTGAGTGGCCCAAGTCCCTCAATCTCCCCAGGGGGTTGAGGTCCACTGCCTCTAGCAGCAGTTCTTTGAGAACAAGGCGCCCAACCCTAAATCAGCAGCCCAAGAATCCAAACTTACCCTCCTTCCCACCCAGAGCTTGGAGGGAAGCATCAACAAAGCCTCCGAGTACCTGGCCCGGAGGTACCAGTCGCTGGCCAGACCCTACACGGTGGCCCTGACCTCCTACGCTTTGGCCCTGAGTGGCAAACTCAAGAGCGAGAAGGTCCTCATGAAGTTTTCCAAAGGTGATGTCCGACTACGGGGGGAACAAAACTACTAGGGGGATGGGGAGAAGAAAAACTGGGAGATGGGAGGTAGAAAACTGGGGGATGGGGGAACAAAACTGGGAGGATTGGGAGGATAAAACTGGGGGACGGGGGGAACAAAACTGTGGGACGGGGGCACAAAACTGGGGGGATAAAACTGGGGGGACTGGGGGACAAAACTGGGGGGATAAAACTGGGGGGACTGGGGCACAAAACTGGGGGACGGGGGCACAAAACTGGGAGGACTGGGGCAGAAAACTGGGGGATAGAGGCACAAAACTGGGAGGACAGGGGGTAGAAAACTGGGGGACGGGAGCAGAAAACTGGGGACTGGGAAGGATCAAACTGGGAGGACTGGGGGAACAAAACTGGGAGGATTGGGGAACAA
This sequence comes from Coccyzus lansbergi, assembly GCA_033558105.1. Classification (NCBI taxonomy): domain Eukaryota; kingdom Metazoa; phylum Chordata; class Aves; order Cuculiformes; family Coccyzidae; genus Coccyzus; species Coccyzus lansbergi. The sequence continues at coordinate 103,044 of JAUMJK010001284.1, forward strand.
AACTGGGGAATGGGGGTAGAAAACTGGGGGACGGGGAGGACAAAACTGGGAGACGGGGAACAAAACTGGGGGGACGGTGACCAGAGCTAGTCCTGGGCTACATGGAGGGGGAGGAATCATCTCTAGAAGGTTCTGAGGGTCTCATGTTGCCCCCCAAGATGGCAAAAGTTGGGAGGAACGCAACGCTCGGACGTACAACATCGAAGGGACGTCCTACGCGCTGTTGGCCCTTCTGCAGATGGAGAAGGCGGAGCTGACGGGGCCGGTGGCTCAATGGCTCGCTCAGCAGAACTACTTTGGCGGTGGCTACGGGTCCACCCAGGTGGGCTACGGACCCTCTCGGCACCCACGGGTGCCACCTTGGTGCCACCCAACTTTGGGAAGAGGGATGGGAAGATGGGGGCTACGTCCCTGGGGGAATCTCTCTGGTCCCGTTGGGATCTCAAGGGCCTTGGGACATCCACCTTCTGTCACTTGGGATGTAACCTTGGAGGTCTTACAGAGCAGAGTTGTCCCCCAGGTCACATTGTCCCCCTCCCCAGGGACAATTCTGCTCTGTAAGAGCTTCCTCCTAACCTTGGAGGTCTTGCAGAGCAGAGTTGTCCCCCCAGCTCACATTGTCCTCCCCACCCCGGGGACAATTCTGCTCTGTAAGACCTTCCAAGTGACAGAAGGTGGCCTCCAGGCCTTGAGGTCACCCTGGGCCACCAAGGGAGGCTTGGGGGGATGTCCCAGGTGGTGTCCCCAAGCCACGGTGACACAAGGCTTCTCCCTGCAGGCCACCATCCTGGTGTTCCAAGCGTTGGCCGAGTACCAGGTGGCGTCACCACGGCAGCTCGAGCTCAACCTGGACGTGTCGGTGCTGCTCCCACGTCGTGCCAGCGCCGTCACCTACCGCATTGAGAACCGCAACGCCCTGGTGGCACGATCTGCTGAGGTACCACCACCATCGTCACCCTTGTCACCATTGCCACCCTTGTCACCATTGTCACCGGCAGGACCGCAGGGATGGAGCACAGCTCAACCCTACTTGTCACCACCCATGGGACGTGACGTCCCAGGCCCATCTTCATGTCCCAGGACAATCTTCTCCCCTCTCTGCAGCCTCAGCTCTCCATGTCCCTTCCACAGCTCTTCCATGTCCCTCCCGAGCCTGGCACATCCCTGCCGCGTCCACCCATGTCCCAGGCTGACCTTGTCCCCTCCTTTGCCGTCACCCACAATGTCCCGTCCCGTCCATGTCCTTCTGTGTCCTCTGATCTCCCCATCCCTCTCCTTGTCCTCGTCCCTTCTCTACCCCCTCCAGGTCCTCCTCTAACTCCAGGGCCCAGGACGCCCCATCCCTGGGGATGTCCCCATCCTCCCTCACCCTCCTTTGTCCCCACAGACCAAGATAAACGAGGACTTCACGGTGAAAGCTGAGGGGACGGGCAAGGGGACCCTGACGGTGGTGACTGTCTACAACGCGAAGGTCCCGGAGAAGGACAACAAGTGTGACAACTTCGACCTGCGGGTGCAGGTGGAGGACGTCAAGACAGGTGTGTGTCCCTCCCCGTGTCCCCTAGGGGTACCTCACGTGTCACCCCACATCCCGTTTGTGGTCCCCCACATCCCCTTTGTGGTCCCTCACGTCCCCTCATTGTCCCACCACAGGCAAGGAACAGGAAGGTGTCATCCGCTCCGTCAAGATCACCATCTGCACCAGGTAGGACCGGGCTGGGGACATTGGGGACGTCGGAGAGGGAACATGGGACAGGGACATGGGGGGAGGAGGATGGAGACTGTGAGTTCAGACGGAGAGAGCAGCTCTCACCTCGTTCCCTCGGGAAGAGGGACAGAAAGGGTGGGGACACTGGGCAGTCGGGGACACTGGGCAGTCGGGGACGGGGGTGGCCTCAACACTGTCCCCGTAGGTACCTGGACACCGTCGATGCCACCATGTCCATCCTCGACGTCTCCATGCTCACAGGGTTCTCCCCTGACCTCCAGGACCTGAAGAGGGTGAGGACAGGGACATGGGGACATGAAGGGGACACCCAGGACCTCGCCCTGTGGAGTCCTGTGATGTCCCCATGGGGCATGAGGACACATTTTCCCGTGTGTGCCTCTGCATGTCCCCATGTCCCCCTATCCTCTTGTGCCACCAAATTGCTGTGTCCTTGCCTCTCCCTCCATGGCCACGTGTCCCCTGGCGTCACTCTGTCCCCTGGCATCACCGTGTCCCCTGGCATCACCGTGTCCCCTGGTGTCACCCCCACATCCCGTCAAGTCCCCTGCATCCTGCCATGGCCACGTGTCCCCATGTGTCCCATGGTGGTGGCATCTCCATGTCTCTGAGTATCCATATGTCTCACTGTGTCACCATGTCCCTGTCCCCAGCTCACAGAGGGGGTGGACAAGTACATCTCCAAGTACGAGATCGACCTGCCCCAGGCCGAGCGCAGCAACCTCATCATCTACCTCGACAAGGTAGGGAGGTGGGGACGGGGTAGGACCACGACAAGAGGGGACAGGGACGGAGATGATGTGACCAGTGGTGGAGCAGGAACAAGATGGGACAGGGGGTGAGGACATGGGTGGGGAATCAGGATGGGATAGTGACACAGGTGGCTTTGGGGACAGGGACTGGAACAAGGACAGAGATAGGGATGGAGCTGGGGACAGGGATAGGGACTGGATCAAGGACAGAGACAGGAAAGGAGTTGGGGACAGGGATGAAGACAAGAGTGGCAACAAAAAGAGGATCTCAGGTGTGGACAAGGACAGGGACGGGTCCAGCTCAGGGACAGGGTCAGGATGGGGACATGGATGAGGACAGGGACAGGTTCAGATCAGGAACAGGGTCACAGGGTGGGGACATATACGAGGACAGGGACAGGTCCAGATCAGGGACAGGGTCAGGGTGGGGACATGGATGAGGACAGGGATGGGTCCAGCTCAGGGACAGGGTCACAGGGTGGGGACACAGACGAGGACAGGGACAGGTCCAGCTCAGGGCCAGGGTCACCGGGTGGGGACACGGCTGCGGGCAGGGCCCAGGCTGAGTCTCATCCGTGTCATTCCTGTCCCCAGATCTCCCACAAAGCTGAGGAGTGCTTCGCCTTCAAGGCTCACCAGCGATTCCGAGTGGGCCTGATCCAGCCAGCGGCTGTCACCGTCTACAGCTACTACAAAATCGGTGATGTCACGTCCCCTCGTGTCACCCTCGGGTCTCCTCCATCCACCCACGCTCCTCTCTGCCTTCCACCAAGTCCCCTCTGTGTCCCCTCCTGATCTTCTCCACCTATCTGTGTCACCCAGTCCCTCCGTGGCCAATGTGTCCCTGCTGACCCTCTCCCCTCCGCGTTGTCCCCACCCGGACCCTGTCCCTGAGCTGGACCTGTCCCTGTCCTCGTCCACACCTGAGATCCTTTTCTTGTTGCCGCTCTAGTCATCCCTCCCTGTCCCCAACTCCATCCCTGTCTCTGTCCTTGTTCCAGACCCTATACCTGTCCCCAACTCCATCCCTGTCTCTGTCCTTGATCCAGTCCCTGTCCCCAATTCCATCCCTGTCTCTGCCCTTGTTCCAGTCCCTGTCCCCAATGCCTCCTGTGTTACTATCCCATCCTGTGTCCCCACCCGTGTCCTCACCCCTGTCCCATCTTGTTCCTGCTCCACCACTGGTCACATCATCTCCATCCCTGTCCCATCTTGTTCCTCCTCCATGACTGTCTGGTCACATCACTCTGTCCTTGCGTCTCCCACAGGTCCTCATCCCTTCTTTCATCCCCTCCCTCACCTCCTCTTCCCCCCATGTCCCCACAGACGATCGCTGCACCCGCTTCTACCACCCGGACAAGGAAGGGGGGAAACTGTCCAAGATCTGTCACGGGGATGTGTGCCGCTGCGCTGAAGGTGAGGCAGGAACGTTGGGGACATGGGGACAGAGTTGGGGGGCGGGGTGAGTCAGGACGGGATACATCTTCTATGCAATGGGGACGTGTCCATGACTGTGGTGAAAACTGGGTAGAAAACTGGTTGACTGGAGGGCCCAGAGAGTGGTGGGAAATGATGTTAAGTCCAGCTGGAGGTCAGGCTGGAGAAGAGGAGGCTGAGGGGAGACCTCATTGCTCTCTACAACTCCCTGAAAGGAGGTTGTGGAGAGGAGGGAGCTGGCCTCTTCTCCCAAGGGACAGGGGACAGGACGAGAGGGAATGGCCTCAAGCTCCACCAGGGGAGGGTCAGGATGGACATTAGGAGGAAGTTTTTCATGGGAAGGGTCATTGGGCATTGGACTAGGCTGCCAAAGGGAGGTGGTTGATTCCCCTTCCCTGGAGGTGTTTAAGGGACGGGTGGATGAGGTCCTGAGGGACATGGGTTAGTGTTTGATAGGAATGGTTGGACTCTATGATTCGATGGGTCTCTTCCAACCTGGTTGTTCTATGTTCTATGATTCTATGATCAGACGTGTCCATGACTGGTGACAGGGCCACATCTCTGTCGTGATGGGACTTGTCATGGCCATGTTCTCGTGTCCCTGCAGAAAACTGCTTCACGCGGAACCAAGAGGATGGACCACTGACCGTCAACCAACGCATCGAGCGTGCCTGCGAGCCAGGAGTGGACTATGGTGGGGACATGGGGACAAGGGGAAGTCACAAAGGACATGGTTGGGGGTCACAAAGAGCTCTTAGAAGGACAGGCAGGAGGTGGGAGGGAGGAGACATGGAGGGACAAGTTGAGAAGTGGAGGGACGCAGGGAGGGAAGAGGGAGACAGAGAGAGGTCCCCACGGGCCGAGGGGCCACCCCGACTGGATGAGGGTGACACGGTGACATCCCTCTCCCCAGTGTACAAGGTGAAGCTGGTGGCAACGGAGCAGACGCTGTCCCACGACAACTACATCATGACCATCCTCTCCGTCATCAAGATGGGTACGAGCAGCCGGGGGGGATAAGGCCACCCCAAGGGGTTGGGGTCCCCAGGGACGGGGGGATGAGGCACTGAGGGACACAGGTCGGTGATGGATGGGGACGGTTGGACTCCACGATCCACTGGGTCTCTTCCAACTTGGTTGGAGAGTCTCACCCAAGTGAGGTTGTGTCACTCAGCCACGTCGAGGACACTCGAGTTGGGTGACATCAACCAAAGGGACAAGGGATGGACACCACGGGGTTGGTGGCACCCAAGGGTGGTGCAACCATCCATGGATGGTGACACCTTTGAGCTGGTGCCACCAGTGGAGTCCCTGGGGAGGAGGGAGAGTCCCTGGGATGGAGATGATGCCACCTGCGCGTCCTCTCCCGGCACAGGCACCGACGAAGACCCGACCGGAAGCAACAGGACCTTCATAAGCCACCGGCAGTGCCAAGACGCTCTGAGGCTCCAGCTTGGCCAAGACTACCTGCTGTGGGGCTTGGGCACCGACCTGTGGGTCACCGGCAGACGGTAAGGGGGACATACACATGGTTCCGGAGCTGGGACTCCATCTCCACGAGAACATGGGGGACGGGGGACACCCAAGCACACAAGACACGTTCTCACGCAGACAAGAGGTTCTCTAGTGTCTCGTAGAGGGTTGCACTGCCCCCTCCCACTGCCCTGTTCTTGAATGGCCCACAAGGAGGATGTTGAGGCTCTGGAGAGAGTCCAGAGAAGAGCAATGAGGCTGGTGAAGGGGCTGGAGAAGAAGAGGAGCGGCTGAGGGAGCTGAAGGGGTTGAGGCTGGAGAAGAGGAGGTTGAGGGGAGACCTCATTGCTTTCTACAACTCCCTGAGAGCAGGTTGTGGAGAGGAGGGAGCTGGAATCTTCTCCCAAGGGACAGGGGACAGGCCAAGAGGGAATGGCCTCAAGCTCCACCAAGGGAGGCTCAGGATGGACATTAGGAAAAAGGTCTTCACGGAAAGGGTCATTGGGCATTGGAACTGCCCAGGGAGGAGGTTGATTCCCCTTCCCTGGAGGTGTTTAAGGGTCGGGTGGCTGAGGTGCTGAGGGACATGGGTTAGTGTTTGATGGGAATGGTTGGACTCCATGATCCGTTGGGTCTCTTCCAACCTGCCAATTCTCTGCTTCTCCGCTTCCCCCTTCTCTGGGGCCACCATGAACCTTCTGACCCATGTCCCCCTCGCCCTTCTCCAGCTTCTCCTACTTCATCGGCAAGAACACGTGGCTGGAGGCTTGGCCCTCGGAGGAGGCCTGCCAAGAGCCGGAGCAGCAGGCCCTCTGCCAGGACTTCGCCGAGTTCGCCGAGGCCATGACCATGTTCGGGTGTCCGTCCTGAGCCAATCCCCCAACCCGACTTACTCCTCCTTCCTCCCATTTAGGGTTTTTTTTCTTTGTTTCATTTCATTTGAGTTTATAAAAGTCCTTCCTTGCGAGTTTGGGCTTTCAATCTTCTTGGGGAGGGGATGGGAGAATCCTGGAAGAGATTGATGGGATCAGGAGAACGCTTAGAAGGCCATAAAGGGGTCCAGAGGGGCCCAGGGTGGTCATGGGGGTCTCCAAAGGGCTGGTGACAGTCTACATTGACTCCTAGAACCTTCTAGAGCCCTTAGGAAGCCCCCCCAGCCCCTTCTAGAACCCCCAAGGCCATTATAAAGCCCCCCAGACCCTTCTAGAGCCCTTCAGAAGCCCCCCAGATCCTTCTAGGACCCTTCTGAAGCCCCTCAGACCCTTCTTGAGCCCTTCGGAAGCCCCCCAGATCCTTCTAAGAGCCCTTTGGAAGCCCTCCAGACCCTTCCAGAGCCTTCCTGAAGCCCCTCAGACCCTTCTAGAGCCCTTCAGAAGCCCCCCAGACCCTTCTAGAGCCCTTCTGAAGCCTCCTAGACCCTTCTAGAGCTCTTCTGAAGCCCCCCAGACCCTTCTAGAGCCCTTCTGAAGCCCCCCCAGGCCCTTCTAAGAGCCCTTTGGAAGCCCCCCAGGCCCTTCTAGAGCCTTTCTGAAGCCCCCCAGACCCTTCTAGAACCCCCCAGGGCCATTATAAAGTCCCCAGACCCTTCTAGAGCCCTTCTGAAGCCTTCTAGGACCATTCTGAAGCGCCCCAGACCCTTCTAGAACCCTTCTGAAGCCCCCTAGACCCTTCTAAAGCCTCCTAGACCATTCTAGAGCCTTTTTGAAGAGCCCCAGACCCTTCTAGAGCCCTTCGGAAGCCTCCCTGACCCTTCTAGAACCCTTCTGAAGACCCCCAGACCCTTTTAGAGCCCTTCAGAAGCCCTCCTAGACCCTTCTAGAGCCCTTCTGAAGATCCCCAGACCTTTCTAGAGCCCTTTGGAAGCCCCCCAGGCCCTTCTAGAGCCCTTCTCAAGCCCCCCAGACCCTTCTAGAACCCCCCAGGGCCATTATAAAGTCCCCAGACCCTTCTAGAGCCCTTCTGAAGCCTTCTAGGACCATTCTGAAATGCCCCAGACCCTTCTAGAACCCTTCTGAAGCCCCCTAGACCCTTCTAAAGCCTCCTAGACCATTCTAGAGTCTTTCTGAAGACCCCCAGACCCTTCTAGAGCCCTTCTGAAGCCCCCCCCGGCCCTTCTAGAAGCCTTCTGAAGCCCCCTAGACCTTTCTAGAACCCCCAGGGCCATTATAAAGACCCCCAGACCCTTCTACAGCCTCCCCAGGGCTCTACTGAAGGCCCCAAGACCCTTCTAGATCCTTCCAGGACTCTTCTAGAGCCCCTCAGGACCCTTCTAAAGACCCTCAGACCCTTCTAGAGACCCCCAGGACCCTCCTAAAGACCCTCAGACCCTTCTAGAACCTCCCAGGGGCCTTCTAAAGGCTTCCAGACCCTTCTAGAGACCCCCAGGATCCTTCTAAAAGCCCCTGGACCCTTTTAGAACCCCTCATGACCCTCCTAAAGGTCACCCAGACCCTTCCAGAGTATTTCCCCATTATTTTACCTCCCAAATTCCACACTTCCAATCCCTTTTACCTCCGAAGTTCGACACTTCCCCAGATTTTTTATTTTTTTACTACAAAATTCCACTTCCAACCATTTTTTACAACCAAATTTCCACTTCCAACCATTTTTACATCCAAATTTCCACACTCCCGAGCTTAGAACCATCATGTTCTCAGCCCTGAACATCGGAGTGGTGGAATTCTTGGTCTGGAACATCATCTTCGTGATGTTCTCGGCCCAGAACGTTGGGTTGTTGGTCGGAACGTGGCGGTTTTGGTCCAGAACATCAGCTTCGTGGTGTCCTCAGCTCAGAACCTTTGTGTTCTCGGCCCAGAACAAGGGGATTGGTGGAATTCTCAGTCTGGAATTCCAGCTCCACGATGTTCTCAGCCCAGAATATCAAAGTGTTGGTGTCCTCAGCCTCTTCATGACGTTCTCAGCCAAGAATGTTGGGTTGCTGGTTGGAACGTTGTGGGTTTTGGTCTGGAACATAAGCTTCATGGTGTCCTCGGCTCAGAACCTCATGTTCTTGGCCTGGAACAAGGGGATTGGTGGAATTCTCAGTCTGGAATTCCAGCTCCACGATGTTCTTGGCCCAGAATATCGGAGTGTTGGTGTCTTCAGCCTCTTCATGGTGTTCTTGGCCCAGAACTTTGGGTTGTTGGTGGTTTTTTTGGTCTGGAATGTCGACTTCATGGTGCCCTCGGCCTGGAACGTTGGGCCGGGGGTCGTTCCTCGCCTTGTTCTCCTCCTGGAACGTCTCTACAAGCTGGAACGTCTCTCCACCGGGATGGTGGTCAACTCCTTGGCTGCCGCCTCATCCAGGAACCAGAGGAGCTCACCGGACGCTGGATGGACACGAGCGGCCGGGAGAGGGTTTTCCTCCTTCCCTTCCAAAATTCGCTGTGGGGGGAGAGAAAACAGAGAGAGAAGGTTTTCCGGAATCGGCACCGAGAGGCCCTTTCCCGGCTGGAGATGAAGGATTCGAGGGCCCGACCTTGACCACGGGAGCTTTCTCCTCGCCGGTGACGGCAAAAACCACTGTTCGGGCGGCATTCAGCACCGGCAGCGTCAGCGTCACCCGCTCCGGAGGAGGCTTCGGGGAGTCGGTGAGGGAGGCGACGATCTCCTCCGTTTCCTAAGGGTTGGAACAGGTTGGAGACACGGAAGGAGGGCAGGAAGGATCTAGAGAGGGATCAGGATCCAAGGCTGGAGGGCAGGAAGGATCTAGAGAGGGATCAGGAGAGGCTGGATCCATGGCTGGAGGGCTGGAAGGATCTAGAGAGGGATCAGGATCCATAGCTGGATCCATGGAAGGTTCCAGAAGGATCATCTATCTCTCACCTGCAGCAGTGGGTGTCCAGGGAAGAGTGAGGCCGTGTGTCCGTCCGGCCCGAGTCCCAACACCATGAGGTCAAAGACTGGAACGGTCACACCCGGGAAGGCCTGTGGGAACCAGCAAGGGGGATGGACTGGGACCAGTAAGGGCACTGGGAATGGGACCAGTAAGAGTACTGGGACCAGCAGTGGGGCGGGGACTGGAGACCAGTAATGGGGACTGGGAACCAGTAACTGGAACTGGGAGTGGGACCAATAAAGGGGAACGGGACCAGTAATGGGGAACTGGGACTAGGAATGGCAGTGGGACTGGGACTGGGGCCCAGTAACAGGGCCTGAGGGGGTGTCACTGGTCCCAGTTTGGGGGGGGCACTGGTACCTGCCGCAGCCGCTGCTCATAGTCCCTGGCAGCTCCCTCAGGGCCCAACTCAGCCTTCGGCACCAGTAGCGTCGGTAGTGGCTCCGGCAGCTGCGGCAGCAGCCGCTCCTGCACCAGTACAGACCAGTAAGAACCAGTACAAACCTGTATTACCCCAGTATAACCCAGTAGAACCCCAGCCTGGCTAGTCTGGGCCAGTATTACCTAGTATGGGCCCAGTATTGCCCCAGTGTAATCCAGTATGACCCAGTATAACTGAGTGTGGCCCCAGTATAACTCACTGGAACCCCGTGTGACCCAGTATGGTCCCACTATGACCTTGTATGGGCCCAGTATGGCCTGGTATGAGCCCAGTTTAACCCATTAAGGGCCCAGTATGCCCCAGTATGGCCCAGGACAGCCCCAGTATGGCCCCAGTGTAGCCCAGTATGACCCAGCATGGGCCCAGTATAACCCAATATGGCCCCAATATAACCCAGTGTGGGCCCAGTATTGCCCCAGTATAACCCAGTATGGCCCTAGAGTGACCCCAGTCTAACCCAGTATGCCCCAGTACACTCCCATATAACCCACTATGTCCCCACTATGATCCATTATGCCCCCAGTATAACCCAATACAGCCCCAGCATAACCCTGTATGGCCCCAGTGTGACCCCAGTCTAACCCAGTATACTCCCATATAATCCAGTATATCTCCAGTATGACCCATTATGCCTCCAGTATGACCCATTATGTCCCCAGTATAACCCAATATGACCCCAGAGTGACCCCAGTATAACCCAGTATGCCCCAGTACACTCCAATATAACCCACTATGTCCCCAGTATGACCCATTAGGCCCCCAGTATGCCCCAATATAACCCAGTATGGCCCCAGTATAACTCTGTATGGCCCCAGTGTGACCCCAGTCTTACCCAGTATGTCCCCTGTATGACCCAACATGGCCCCAGTATAACCCAGTATGGCCCCAGAGTGACCCCAGTCTAACCCAGTATGCCCCAGTACACTCCAATATAATCCAGTATGCCCCCAGTATGACCCAGCATAACCCAGTATGGCCCCAGTACACTCCAATATAACCCACAATGTCCCCACTATGACCCATTATACCCCCAGTATGCCCCAGCATAACCCAGTATGGCCCAGTATGTCCCCAGTATGACCCAATATGGCCCCAGTATAACCCCAGTACACTTCCATATAACCTAGTATGTCCCCAGTATGACCCATTATGGCCCCAGCATAACGCAGTGTGCCCCCAGCAGAACCCAGTATGGCCCCAGCATGACCCCAGTATGGCCCCAGTGTGACCCAGTATGCCGCAGTGTGACCCCAGTATAACCCATTATGCCCCCAGTATGGCCCCAGTGTGACCCCAGTCTAACCAAGTGTGCCCCAGTACACTCCAATATAACCCACAATGTCCCCAGTATGACCCAGTATGCCCCCAGTATGGGCTCAGTATAACCCAATATGGCCCCAGTGTGACCCCAGTCTAACCCATTATGTCTCCAGTACAACCCAGTATGGCTCCAGTATGACCCATTATGCCCCCAGTATGCCCCAATATAACCCAGTATGGCTCCAGTATGACCCATTATGCCACCAGTATGCCCCAATATAACCCAGTATGGCTCCAGTATGACCCATTATGCCACCAGTATGCCCCAATATAACCCAGTATAACCCTGTATGGTCCCAGTGTGACCCCAGTCTAACCCACTATGTTCCCACTATGCCCCAGCATAACCCAGTATGGCCCCAGTGTGACCCCAGTCTAACCCACTATGTCCCCAGTATGCCCCAGCATAACCCAGTATGGCCCCAATATAACCCTGTATGGCCTCAGTGTGACCCCAGTACACTCCAACATAACCCAGTATGTCCCCAGCATGACCCATTATGCCCCCAGTATGACCCAGTATGCCCCCAGTATGACCCAGTATGGCCCCAGCATGACCCAGTATGGGCCAGTATGCCCCAGCGGGGCACCTGGTATGCCCTGGCGGTGCAGTGTGGGTTGTCGCCAGGGGCCACCCTCTCGTCGCAGAGCGCGAGCAGCCAGGGCTGGGCTGGGCTCTGGGGGGGGGAGCGTTGGCGCAGGGCGGGCGGCAGGTGCGTCGCCAGCAGCTCCACGAGGCTCCCGCCGGACAGAGCCAGCGAGAAGCGGCCCTCGGCGGCCCCAGCCTCCTCCCCCCGAGCCGCCAGCAGCGCCGCCAGCGCCGCCCCCAGCTCCGCGGGCGACGGGAACACCGACACC
>JAUMJK010001285.1:0-60303 GCA_033558105.1 Coccyzus lansbergi
TGCGCTACGCATGCGCAGTGGCTACATTCTAGGCACCAAGTACTCCGGCACGCATGCGCAGTGGCTACATGCTAGGCCCCTCAAGTACTCCGGAACGCATGCGCAGTGGCTACATTCTAGGCCCAAGGACTCCGGCACGCATGCGCAGTGGCTACATTCTAGGCCCAAGTACTCCGGCACGCATGCGCAGTGGCTACATTCTAGGGCCCAGGGACTCCGGCACGCATGCGCAGTGGCTACATTCTAGGCCGCAAGGACTCCGGCACGCATGCGCAGTGGCTACACTATAGTCACCAAGGACTCCGGTACGCATGCGCAGTGGCTACATTATAGGCTCCAAGTATTCCGGCACGCATGCGCATTGCGTCTTTCTGAGTGTCACCATGCTGTACGGCACGCATGCGCACTTGTGGGATGCTCAGTGCTGCCGCTTCGTGGCCGTTGAGCGGTACCGCAGCCCGGGGCGAGGGCGGGACGGGACGACCCCCAGGGGCGGGCGAGCCGGGACGGGACGGGAGGGGCGGGGCTGGGCAGTTCTTGGGGCGGCTTGGATCTTCGCGCAGCCTTTCGGGACTGCTCTGCTCTTCGCTGCCCTTCGGCCAACGGGTGCTGGAGCTGGGAGAGGGGCAGCGACCCCCGTGCGCCCCCAGGGCCCCCGCGTGAACGGCTGGAGCGGGGCTGGGCTCGGGTGAGTGAGAGGCGCCCGGAGAGGCGCGGCTCGAGGGCGGGGGGTGGTGCGAGAGCGGCGCGGGGATGCTGTGTGTGTCCGGCGGCGCCGCTCGGGGCTCGCTGTCCGTGAGCCGCGCTCCGCCCGGGGCCGGGACGTGCTTGGCTGCCCCCGGGGCTCGGGCTGAGGGGCGGTCGGGGCTGTGTCTGCGCTCGGCACGCGGCTCCGCGGGGGAAATCCCCGCTTGGGAGGGGGAGGAAGGAGGCGGGGAAGGGCAGGAGGGGTGGGAGGGGGAAAGCAGGGGGGAGCAGGGGGCAAAATGGGAGGAGAAGCGGGGAAGGAGCCGAAAGGGAGATTTGGAAAGCACTTTAGTGTTGTCAGTCTAGAGACAGCAAGAGGGGGGCGGTTGGTCACTTTTTTGGGGTGTCGGTCATGGTGGCAAGAGCTGCAGGGGCAGGGGGGGTTCATTTCAACCAGGGTTACTTGGAGTATTTTGCACTAGCACCTTTTTCCTTTTGCTTTTATAGCCTTAAGCTCGATCATGGTGAGGATGGGACTGAGTGCCTGTGGGTTAAAATCAGAGGAGCCCTCAAGAAGGTGGATATTGTGATGGAGATGGAGTTGGACTAGAAGATCCGATGGGTCTCTTCCAACCTGGTTGTTCTGTGATTCTGTGATTCTGAGTCTGTTACCAACCACCCAGACAAGGAGAAGCAGCTGGTGAGCTCTTCTATAAGCAACTGGGGATTGTCTCAAGGTCGCTACCTCTTGTCGTCGTGGCAGACTTCAATCTTCTGGCTATCTGCTGAAAACACAGTACAGTGGAGAGGAAACAGTCTAGGAGGTTCCTGAAGTGCGTGGAAGACAAATTCCTCACGCAACTGGTGAGTGAGCTGAGAAGGGAAGGTGCCCTCCTCGACCTGCTGTTTGTATACAGAGAAGGCCTTGTGGGGAATGTGGTGGTAGGAGGAAGCCTGGGACAAAGCGATCACGAGATGATGGGGTTTTCTGTTCTAGGTGAGGTGAGGAGGGGGATTAGCAAGACAGTCACATTAAACTGCCAGAGAGCAGACTTTGTACTGTTCAAAAGGCTGGTTGTCAAAGTCCTGTGGGAGACAACTAGAAATCAAATTGGCTAAGTCTGTTAAAGGTAAAAAAATAAAATCATTCTATAAATACATTAACAATAAAAGTAGGACTAGGGAGAATATTCAGTTCCTATTGGATGCAGAAGGAACAACAGTGACAACAGGGGATAAGGGCAAGGCTGAGGTACTTAATGCCTTCTTTGCCTCAGTCTTTAATAGTAAGGAAGGTTGTTCCCTCTGTGTACAAACCCAGGAGTTAGAGGAGCAGAATGAGGCTCCCATGATCCAAGAGGAGATAGTCAGAGCCTTGCTTGCCCAGCTAGACACCCACAAGTCCATGGGGCCAGATGGGATCCATCCAAGGGTATTGAGGGAGCTGGTGGATGTGCTGCCAAACCCCTTTCTATCATCTTCCAGCAGTCCTGGCTGACTGGGGCAGTTCCACTGAACTGGAGGCTGATGTTGTGCCCATCTATAAGCAGGGATGCAGGGAGAATCCAGGGAACTCCAGGCTTGTCAGTCTGACCTCAGTGCTGGGAAAAGGCATGGAACAGGTGATCTTGAGTGCTATTATGAGGCACATGCAAGAGAACTGGGTGATCAGGCCTAGTCAACATGGGTTCATGAAAGGCAGGTCTTGCCAAACTAAACTGATCGCCTTTTGTGACAAAGTGACCTGCACACTGGACGAGTGGATGTAGTCTTGGACTTCAGTGGAGCCTTTGACGCAGTTTCTCGCAGCATTCTGCTTCAGAAACTGTCACCTCTGGACTGGACAGGTGGCATGAGGCCCCTCACCTCAAGAAGGATGTTGAGGCTTTGGAGCGAGTCCAGAGAAGAGCAACAAAGCTAGTGAAGGGGCTGGAGAAAAGGCCTTATGAGGTACGGCTGAGAGAGCTGGGGGGGTTTATCCTGGAGAAGAGGAGGCTGAGGGGACACCTCATTGCTCTCTACAACTACCTGAAGGGAGGTCGTGGAGAGGAGGGAGCTGGGCTTTTCTCCCAAGTGACAGGGGACAGGATGAGATGGAATGGCCTCAAGCTCCTCCAGGGGAAGTTCTGGCTGAACATCAGGATAAAATTGTTGACAGAAAGTGTTATTGGGCACTGGCAGAGGCTGCCCAGGGAGGTGGTTGAATCACCTTCCCAGGAGGGGTTTAAGGGACGGGTGGACAAGGTGCTGAGGGACATCATTTACTGACTGATGGGAATAGTTGGACTTGATGATCCAGTGGGTCCTTTCCGACCTATGGATTCTATGATTCTTTTTGTTTTGTCAACAGAGATTCTGACAGAAGTATTGATGATGAGAGAGCTCCTGTGGGATCCCGAGGCCTCCTTAGAGAGAGAGGAAGAAGTGGCGTGGCGGTGCCCTCCAAGGCAGCAGCTTTCAGGTATGTGGCTTTCTCAGGACTCACTCTTCTTTGATAATCACCATCGATCATGTTGACGGCGTGAGTTGGAGTGTTCTCTGCTTTGTGTTAGCATGTGACAGCATTGCATTCAGTGAACTCTGGATTGAGACAACAATACTAGGGTGCCAGAGGCTTCGCCAGCCGAACCTGTGCATGCCACATGCCATAAACATGCCGCATGCCAAGGCCACGCCACACACATGCAATTCAGCCCCTGCGCACATTGTGCTGCCCCCATGCACACGCCATGCACATGCCAGGCTAGTGCCACAATCACCCCATGCACATGCTTTGAATATGCAGGCAGCATGACACTCACGCCCCAGAGCGCTTGTACATATCGCAATATGCCACACAGGCCGTGCGCATGTTATGTACATGCTGTGGACATGCCATCCACACACAAGGCATACGCTAGCACACACCATGAGGATGACACACCAGCCATGCACATGCCACGCACATGCCTTGCACACACAAGGAACATACCACACACATATTGCATATGCAAGCAACATGCCACACATACGCCACTGCTTCCATGCCCATTCCAGGCTCATGCCACAACAGTAAAGCGCATGTCACGCACACACCTTCCACATGCAGGCAACATGCCATGCACACCACACACTCCATGTGTATGTTATGTATGGGCCATGTACATACCATACACATACCACACACACACCAGACGCACTGCAAGCACACCGCACACACACTGAGAGGGGAAGGGGAGATTTGGAAGGTGCTTTTATGTTGTTAATGTAGAGAGAACCAGGAGGGCGGTCGCTTCTTTGATTCCCTTCTATAACCAGGCTTCTTTGCATTTAAAACCCTTCTGTGTCACAGCATTTTACAACGGTGCAACATCCGTTACGCTTGCTGCAGAGCCTCTTGGTTCAGACATTTCTGTTTCCAGTTACGCAGGATACCTGTTTAAGCTTCTCTTCTATTTTGAGGCTTAACATCTTTTTAGACTTCTTTTTAGTGTTTGTGTTAAACTATGTCCCATAACAGCAGTACGGAAGGGGAATTGTTGCATTCTTAACAGTGACTGCAGAGTTAAGGTACCTCAAGTGCCTCGGGGATATGCAGACATGCCACTTAGAAGTCCCTCATCTTTGCAGAGCTCTATGGAACCTTCCCATCTCTCTCATACGCTCACAGCAGAAGAAGAGGAGGGCACCCACGGGTGAAACAGAAGCGATTACTGTTCAGGTGAGAGGAGAAACGTTCACTTTGTGGCTCTGAGTGCGGGTGATGTTAGTGATTCTGACTCCTGGTTCGGGAAGTGGCTTCCATTTGTTCCTCTGTGGATGAGGGCTCGGTGTATCAGCCCGGCTTCTGCGCCAGTGGCATGATTCTGTCATTGATCACATCATTGTTCATTGTGCGTGGCCGGGGGGGATTGGGGGTGTTTGTCTGTTTTTGTACTTAAGCTCCGAATGTCACCTGTAACTGGATAAATGAGTCTGTTAGCATTGTGATGGTATTCGAGGCAGCATTAAAAATTCCTTAACATATTGTGCACATCTCTCTCTCCTCGCAGCCCCAAAAGCCAGTCTGGAGAATGTCCTTGCTGCAGAAAGGACAGCCTTGACCTTCCTTGACCTTCCTTGGCCTTCTCCAACCGTCTCCGACCTTGATAACGCGAGCTGGAGTGTTCTCCGGTTTGGGTTAGTGCATGTTGGCATCATGTTTAGCTAATGCCAGATTGAGATGACAATACTATGGTGCCAGGGGCTTTGCCAGCCAAACCTCTGACTGTCTTGGAGTGACAGGAAGAGCTAGAGGAGCATGGTGGTCTCAGACCTGCCTGGTACAGCTCGGAGCTTGCTGGGCACTGGGGAGTTGGGCGCAGTGGCAGGAGTGTCGGTTGGGGGTTCATTTCAAGCACAGTTACTTGGAGTTCTTTGCCGTAACAACTCCTTCCTTTTGCTCTGTCAGCAGAAAGAACCCGACAGAAGTGTTGGTGATGAGATAACCCCTGCAGGATCCCGACCCCTCTCCAGGGAGAGGGAGAGAAGCGTCGTGGCAGTGACCTCCGGGCGAGCAGCATTCAGGTACGTGGCTTTCTCGGGACTCGTCTTTGCTAATTACTATTGATCGAGTTGATGGAGCGAGCCAGAGCGTTCTCTGTGTCCAGCTAGTGCGTGACGGCATCGCCATGCCAGATTGAGATGACAGTAATAGAGTGTGATGTGCTTCACCATCCGAACCTGTGCGAAGGGAAGCGTTGCTTGCAACGTGGGGAACAGAATTGTTCGTGGCGCCAGCAACAAAAAGGGAACTATGAAGTAACCCCAAGAGGGATTATGTGAGAGCACACTAAAGGAGCCAGTGTTGCTGTTGAGCTGCCTTCAGACCGTTCTTTCAAGTTTCCCTGTTGCAAACTGACTTCAAGGTAACTTTGCAGCTGCTCTGAAAAAAGCTGCCAAACCCAGCGAGCAAAACCAGCTCTGCAAATGACAGAGGCAGCCCTGCTGAGCTGGCTGGGTTTCTGAGCTCTACAAGCATAGTCTTGGGATCGGAATGAGCACCGATGATCCCCTCCACTGCCAGTTTCACCCTCGTCAAACCTGCAAACGTTTGCTTCCTTTAACTTTGATTGCTGTTTTCACAGGTTCACGAGGCAAACACGGTGTGCGAATAAATACCACAGCGTAGGAGTGAAGCCCGGCAACCGGCCACTGACCATGCCAAAGCCTCCTGATGTTTCAGGTAGATGCTGGCGCAGATGGGCGTGCGTGTGACTGTAGGAGGGGAGTCTTGTCATTCTCCGCTCTCTTGACAGGCAGAGAAGAGTGGGAGCTTTTGCTTTTGTGCGGCTGCTCGGTCTCGATCTTACACTCGGCTCCGTTCTTGTTATGCTTGACATGCGGGCAGGGGCGAGCTCCATCTGAGGCACGGCACATGGAAAGTACCGTGTGGTTTCCGTGGTCTCGCTTTGCGTTCAGGCATCTTGTCGTCTGGAAGCCAAACCAGGCTTTGTTCCTTCCTATAAATATCATGTGCCTTAACTAAACCAAAATTCCTCACCCGATCGCTGCTCCTCTCTGCCAGGCTGAGTCCTTTTCCTGCAGAGGCTTTGGTGACAGGCACTTGTTGAACGGGCGCTGACGTGTGTGTCTGGAAGAGCTGCCTCGCCGTCGCACCTTTCACTTCCACGCACGTGTTTCTCATGGAGGGGGCAAGATGTTTTACCAGTTGGATTTCCTTCTTTGTTTTTTTTCTGGGTGCTTTGCCTTTTGCCTAGAGTTTCTGGTTATGGGATGATTTGTTGTTGTTCCTCATTCTGTGTGGAATGATGCATTGGCCCTAGGGTCTCTGCAGTCTCCACCAGGCACTTCGTGGGCGATAATACTCTGGAATTAAGTTTGTCAACCTAGGATAGGAAGTTGAGTCTATGGGTTGGTGGAAGTGTCGGCCCTTTCGGGAGAGGGACAAGTGTGTGTCGGCACTTTCGGGAGAGGGACAAGTGTGTGTCGGCACTTTCGGGAGAGGGACAAGTGTGTGTCGGCCCTTCCAGGAGAGGGACAAGTGTCTTCT
The DNA here is from genome assembly GCA_033558105.1 of Coccyzus lansbergi. Classification (NCBI taxonomy): domain Eukaryota; kingdom Metazoa; phylum Chordata; class Aves; order Cuculiformes; family Coccyzidae; genus Coccyzus; species Coccyzus lansbergi. The sequence goes on from JAUMJK010001285.1 coordinate 6,719, forward strand.
GGCCCTTTCTGGAGGGGGACGAGTGTGTTCTGGCCCTTTCTGGAGGGGGACGAGTGTGTTCTGGCCCTTTCTGGAGGGGGACGAGTGTGTTCTGGCCCTTTCTGGAGGGGGACGAGTGTGTGTCAGCCCTTTCGGGAGAAGGGCAAGTGTATTCTGGCCCTTTCTGGAGGGGGACGAGTGTGTTCTGGCCCTTTCTGGAGGTGGATGAGTGTATTCTGGCCCCTTTTGGGAGGGGGACAAGTGTGTGTCGGCCCTTTTGGGAGGGGGACAAGTGTGTGTCGGCCCTTTTGGGAGGGGGACAAGTGTGTGTCGGCCCTTTTGGGAGGGGGACAAGTGTGTGTCGGCCCTTTTGGGAGGGGGACAAGTGTGTGTCGGCCCTTTTGGGAGGGGGACAAGTGTGTGTCGGCCCTTTTGGGAGGGGGACAAGTGTGTGTCGGCCCTTTTGGGAGGGGGACAAGTGTGTGTCGGCCCTTTTGGGAGGGGGACAAGTGTGTGTCGGCCCTTTTGGGAGGGGGACAAGTGTGTGTCGGCCCTTTTGGGAGGGGGACAAGTGTGTGTCGGCCCTTTCGGGAGGGGGACAAGTGTTGGCTCTTTTGAGAGAGGGACAAGTGTTGGCTCTTTTGAGAGAGGGACAAGTGTGTGTTGGCCCTGTCGAGAGAGGGAGAAGTGCTTGCATGCCTTGCACACACAAGCAACATGTCACACATGCCACACGTGCCGTGCAGGCTGGAACTGGGAGTGGGACAGCACCACATGTCCCTCCCGTTCCCCCCAAACCCTCCTGTCCCTGCCTGGGGTGCTGTGCAGGGCCCAGGGGAGGGCAGGGATACACAGCCTTTCCTCTTATGTCTGCTCACTTTTTTTATTTTCTCTCTGACAGCTTTATTGGACTTGAGTTTTAGCCTCGTGACTTCGCATAAGAGGTGACTGAACGTGACAGGAAGACTGCTGGGAAAATGGCAAGAAGAGGATGGAGAAGAAACGTGGAACACGCCCTTTAGAGTTTGCTGCTCGTCCCGCTGCTCAGAAATGGGAGTGTCTCTGAATTTGCTATAGTGTGAGACAGATGAAAGAAGTTTAATAGAAGTTCAGTTCTAGCTAAATGTTAGATGGGACTGTGCTTATGTAAAACGTATTGTATGTAACTGTTCCCAATACACTTCAACGCACTGTGTCTCAGCACCTAGAATATGGAAGGAATATTTTAATCTGTACAGTTTTTTTAACAATGGTAATTGATGTTTAGTGGCTTAATAACATATGCAATTTTATATAATTTCAGTCAAGCCTGGCTGTCATACACTGAGCTTTCAGTAAACCACCAAGATTTTGTATTTAGGAGTAATTTCTTACCCATCCTAAGTGAGATGCTATAGTTTTCCTTGTTAAAAGGGTGGGTCTTGTTCAGAAACCTCTGAAGGTAATAGTTGGGTTGGTTAAGTCTGTACCACACCCATGGTCAGCAATTAGGTACAGGTGAAGGGTTTGCCCCTTAAAAGGCCTCTTGATTTCGAGCTGACTCTCACCTGCAGCTCGAGCATTCAGTGAAGGAAGGGGCTGCAGAATCCTGCCTTCTTTCCTTTCTGCGCTGGCTTTTGAACAGTCGTGTGGTTTTCTTCATGGTGCATTTGAGCCACTGTCATGGTATCTTCTGTGAGATTCAGGTAATGATTTTGCTTGTGGAATTGCTTTTTAGTCTTAGAGTAAAATTGTTTTGCAATAAGGCAGCTTCAGGGAAATGTTACCACAAACATTTGCAGCCAATGTTGTCTTTCTTTGTTCCTGTATTATTAGTAGAAATAGGGATTTTTTTTTTTTTAGCTATTTTTCTTTAATCTACTGGGGCCCTAACGGCTTAGGCTCAGCCTAAATAAGATTAGCTTGCCTTTATTGCCAGGATTTTTTTTTCTTAATCTACTTCAGTACCAGAGGACTCAGAGGAGGTAAATATGAGAGCAGTATGAAAAATACTTCTGGGGACAGTTAGTAAACTATTCACCAGTAGGGCTGTGACAACTGTACCAGGCAAGTTATTGGAAATGGTAACAAAGAACAGAATTAGAGGATATGGACAAGTGTGGTGTTTGGGGTAATCCTACTGCATGGATCTGTCAGAGTTTTTTTGAGGAAAACTGCAATTGTGTAAATTAGGATAATTTGGTTGATGCTGCTTTATCTACTGTTTAGATGATGTTTTCTCAAGAGCAGGAAGAAATAGCTACTCCTATACACTAGCTAAAACTACGTATGGAGCTTTTTTGCCCCAGGTGGAACTGCTGAGTTCTGTTGAGTTACTGAATGGGAGTGTTGGTGGGGGTGGGGGTTGAATTTCTGCCCTCTTTTGTGCTTTTCTGTTGGTGTTTAACTCCTGCTCAGAACTGAAAATGTTTTGAGTAGAGAGAACGTAAGAGGGTTTAGATGTAGTGCCTACTTCTACAAGAATTGTACTGTTATATATTTAGAAAATGTTTTCATTTCTGTGGTGGCTGTGCCAAGTAGTTTTATGTAGAAAACCTTGTTTAAAAAGCAACAACTAGTGAGCTCTGGCAGGGGGGTTAAGGTTGTTTGGGCAGGGTAAATGAACGTGGTCCAGAAACACTGCTTTTTGGTCAAGTGAGTAAAATACAAACTGAATAATGCTCTTCCTTGCCAAGCTGTGTGCGGCTCTGTGTTCCGTTGTGGAATTTCCTGTTGTGTGTTTTCAGTTTAGGAAAACAGATAATTTGGTTTACGCTTTGATCGAAATACTTTGCTGCTCTGCTTTTCTGATAGTACTCTCGGGATAACAATGGTGAGGGGTTTTTTTTTTCCATATTTTATGTATTTTATTACATGATATTTCAGACTACAGTGCCTAACAAAACTGCTACGATTTTACTGTAAACAGCTCAGCCCTAACTTGGTGTCTGCCATTTCTAGAAGTTGTTCCAAAATCATCACGTGGCTTGGCACAGTTAAATACAATTGGCAATCTCTATTCTGTAAAGGTACTTAATGGAGCCATTGTGCAGAGTGAACTGGTTTTCACATTGGGATGCAGTGAGGTTTATACAAGTTAGGGTCAGGGTTAGGGTCGGGATTAGTGTCAGGGTCGGGGTGGGGGTCTGGGTCAGGCTCAGTGCCAGGGTCAGGGTTGGGGTCGGGGTCAGGGTCGGTGTCGGGATAACGGTCAGGGTTGTCGTCAGGGATCAGGGTCGGGGTAAGGGTCATGGTCAGGGGTTGGGGTAAGGAGTCAGGGTGGGGTTCAGGGTCGGGGTCAGGGTTAGAGTTGGGGTTAGTGTCAGGGTCGGGGTCAAGGTCGGTGTCGGGATTAGGGTTGTGGTCAGGGTTGAGGTCAGGGGTCAGGGTTGTGGTCAGCGTCAGGGTTGGGGTCAGAGTTAGTGTCAAGGTCGGGGTCAGGATTGGGGTCAGGGGTTGGTGTCGGGGTCAGGGTTGGGGACAGGGTCAAAAGGTCAGGTCAAAAGGTCAGGGTCGGTGTCCAGGTCAGGGTCCGGGTCATGGTCAGTGTCGGGGTTAGGGTTAGGGTCAGGGTCAAGGTCAGCGTGAGGGTTAGGGTTGGGGTTATTGTCAGGGTTTGGGTTGTGGTCGTAGTCAGGGATAGAGGTCAGCGTCGGGGTCAGGGTATGGGTCGTGGTCAGTGTCGGGGTCAAGGTCGGGTCAGGAGTCAGGGTCAGGGTCGAGGTTAGTGTTGGTGGGGGATCAGGGTCGGGGTCACGGGTCAGGGTCAGAGTTAGTGTGTGGGTCAGCGTTAGGGTTGGGGTAGGGGTCAGGGTCAGGGTTCTGGTCAGGGTCGAGGTCAGGGGTCAGGTATAAAAGTCAGGGATGGGATTAGTGTCAGGGTTGGGGTAAGGGTTGGGCTCAGTGCTGAAGTCCGGGTCGGGGTCAGGATCAAGGTTAAGGTTGGGGTTGGGGTCAGGGTTGGTGTTAGGGTCGGGGTTAGTGTCAGGGTCAGGGTTGTGGTCAGGGTCGAGGTCAGCGTCGGGGTTGGGGTCAGAGTTAATTTCAAGGTCGGGGTCAGGAGTCAGGGTCGGGGTCAAAAGGTAAGGTCAAAAGGTCAACAGGTCAGACCAAAAGGTCAGGGTTGGTGTCCAGGTCAGGGTAGTGGGCAGGGTTGGGGTCAAGGTTGGTATCAGGGGTCAGGGTTGGGGTCAGTGTTAGTGTCAGGGTCAGGGCTAGTGTCAGCGTTGGTGTCAGGATCAGGGTCAGTGCCGAGGTCGTGGTCAGGATCAGGTCAGGGATCGGGGTCGTGGTCAGGGTCAATGTTAGGGTCAGGGGTCGGGGTCAGGAGTCAGGGATAGGGTCAGGGTCAGTGTTAGGGTCAGAGTTGGGGTTAAGGTTAGGGATCAGAGTCAGGGATGGGGTTAGGGTCAATGGGGGGTTGGTGTCGGGGTCAGGAGTCAGGGACGGGGTCGGGGTCAAGGTTAGGGTTGTGGTCAAGGTCAGGGATGGGGTTAGGGTCAGTGTCGGTGTCAAGAGTCAGGGTTGTGGTCAGCGTCGGGGTCAGGAGTCGGGGTCAGTGTCGGGGCTAGGGTCAGGGTCAGCAGTCAGTGTCGAGGTCAGGGGTCAGTGTCGGGGCTAGGGTTGGGGTCAGCAGTCAGTGTTGAGGTCAGGGATCAGGGTCAGTGTCGGGGTCAGGAGTCAGGGTCGAGCTCAGTGCCGGGGTAAGGGTCAGGGTCATGGTCAGGGCGAGGTCAGGGATCAGGGTCAGGATAGGGATAGGTCAGTGTCGGGGTTGAGGTAAGGGTCAGGGTTGTGGTCAGGGGTTGGTGTCAGTGTCGGGGTCAGGGTTGGGATGAGTGCTGGGTTCAGGGTCAGGGTCGGTGTTGTGGTCGGGGACAGAGTCGTGGTCAGCGTCGATGTTAGGGTCAGGGGTTGGGGTCAAGGGTCGGGATTGGGGTCATGGGTAAGTGTCAGAGTCGGGGTCAGGGGATCGAGGTCAGGATCGAGGTCGGGGTCAGGGGTCGGGGTCAGTGCCGGGTCCAGGGTCAGGATCAGGGCTGGGGTCAGGGTCGTGGTCAGCATCAGGGGTCGGTGTCAGTGTCAGGGTAAGGGGTTGGGGTCAGGGTCGGGGTCAGCATCGATGTTAGGGTTAGGGGGTAGGGTAAAAGTCGGGATCGGGGTCAGGGTTAGGGTCAAGGTCGGGGTCAGGAGTTGAGATCAGGGGTCAGATAGCGGAGTCAGGGATGGGGTTGAGGTCAAGGTGGGGTTCAGGGGTCAGGGTCAGTGTCGGGATTAGTGTCAGGGTCGAGATCAGGGTCGGGGTTAGGGTCAGGGTCAAGGTCAGCGGTCAGGGATCAGTGTCTGGGTCAGGGTAAGGGTTGAGGTCAGGGGTTGGGGTAAGGAGTCAGGGTCGGGGTGGGGATCAGGGTCGGGCTCAGTGCCGGGTTCAGGGTCAGGGTTGGGGTCAGGGTCAGTGTTGCGGTCAGGGTCAGGGTTAGAGTTGGGGTTAATGTCAGGGTCGGGGTCAAGGTCGGTGTTGGGATCAGGGTTGTGGTCAGGGTTGGGGTCAGAGTTAGTGTCAAGGTTGGGGTCAGGGTTGGGGACAGGGTCAAAAGGTCAGGGTCGGTGTCCAGGTCAGGGTCTGGGACGTGGTCAGTGTCGGGGTCAAGGTTGGCGTCAGGGTTAGGGTTGGGGTTATTGTCAGGGTTGGTGTCATGGTTTGCATCGGGGTCGGGGTCAGTGCCGGAGTCGGGGTCAGCGTCGGGGTCAGTGTTGGAGTCAGTGTCAGGATCAGGGTCGGGGTTAGTGTCAGGGTCGGTGTCAGGGATCAGAGTCAGGGATGGGGTTAGGGTTAGCATCGGTGTCAAGGTCGGAGTCAGGGGTCAGTGTCGAGGTAAGGGTCAGGGTTGTGGTCAGTGTCAGTGTTGGGGTCAGGGTATGGGTCGTGGTCAGGGTCGGGGTCAAGGTCGGGTCAGGAGTCAGTGTCGGGATCAGGGTCGAGGTTAGGGTTGGGGTGGGGATCGGGGTCATGGGTCAGGGTTAGGGTCAGAATTAGAGTTAGTGTGTGGGTTAGGGTTAGTGTCAGGGTCAGGGTCAGGGCTCTGGTCAGGGGTCAGGTATAAAAGTCAGGGATGGGGTTAGGGTCAGTGTTGGGGTCAATGTCAGGGTAAGGGTCAGTGTTGGGGTCAGGGTTGGGGTCAGAGTTAGTTTCAAGGTCGGGGTCAGGAGTCAGGGTCGGGATCGGGGTCAAAAGGTCAACAGGTCAGGTCAAAAGGTCAACAGGTCAGGTCAAAAGGTAGGGTTGGTGTCAGGGTCGTGGTCAGCGTCGGGTTCAAGGTTGGTATCAGGGGTCAGGGTTGGTGTCGGGGTCAGTGCTGGGTTAGGGTCGGGGTCGTGATCAGAGGACGAGATCAGGGTCAGGGATCAGGGTCGTGGTCAGGGTCAATGTTAGGGTCAGGAGTCAAGGGTAGGGTTGTGGTCAAGGTCGAGGTCAGGGGTCAGGGATCAGAGTCAGGGATGGGGTTAGGGTCAATGTCGGGGTTGGTGTTGGGTAAGAGTCGGGGTCAGGAGTCAGGATCGGGGTCAGGGGTCGGGGTAATGGTCAGGGTCATGGTCAGCATTGGTGTCAAGGTCGGGATCAGGAGTCAGGGACGGGGTCAGGGTCGGGGTCAAGGTTAGGGTCGTGGTCAAGGTCAGGGATCAGAGTCAGGGATGGGGTTAGGGCCAGTGTCGGGGTCAGGTGTTGGGGTCGGTGTTAGGGTAAGGGTCAGTGTCAGGAGTCAGGGTCGGGGTCAGAATCGGGGTCAGGGGTTGGGGTAAGGGTCAGGGTCATGGTCAGCATCGTTGTCAAGGTCGGGGTCAGGAGTCGGGGTCAGTGTCGGGGCTAGGGTCAGGAGTCGGGGTCAAGGTTGGGGTCAGCAGTCAGTGTCCGGGTCAGTGTCGAGGTCAGGGTTAGGGTTGGGGTAAGGATTGGGGTCAGAGTTGAGGTCAGGGATCAGGATCGAAGTCAGTGCCGGGGTAAGGGTCATGGTCAGGGATCAGGGTCAGGATCAGGATAGGTCAGTGTCGGGGTTGGGGTAAGGGTCAGGGTTGTGGTCAGGGGTTGGTGTTGGTGTCAGTGTCGGGGTCAGGGTCGTGGTCAGCGTCAATGTTAGGGTCAGGGGTTGGGGTCAAGGTCGGGGTCAGGGGATTGGTGCCGGGTCAAGGGTCAGGGGTCAGGATCAGGGTTGTGGTCAGGGATCAGGGTCGGGGTTAGGGTTAGGGTCAGGGTCGAGGTCAGTGGTCAGGGATCAGGGTCGGGGTTAGGGTCAGTGTCAGGGAAAGGGTCAGGGTCATGGTCAGCATCGGGGTCAGGGGTCGGTGTCAGGGTCGGGATCAGTGTCGATGTTAGGGTCAGGAGTTGGGGTCAAGGTCGGGATCAGTGTCAGAGTCAGGGGTCAGGTTTGGGGTCAGGGTTGTAGTTAGTGTCAGGGTTGGGATCAAGGTCGGGGTTGTGATCGGGGATGGGGTCAGGGGTCAGGCTCAGTGTCCGGGTTAGGGTCAGGGTCGAGGTCAGGGGTCAGATATCATAGTCAGGGGTGGGGTTAGGGTCAGTGTCGGGGTCAAGGTTGGGTTCAGAAGTCAGTGTCGGGGTAAGGGTCAAAAGATCAAGTCAAAAGGTCAGAACGTCAGGTCAAAAGGTCAGGGGTCAGAGGTCAAGGGTAAGGGTAAAAGGTCAGGGATCAATTGGTTAAAGGTCAGGGTTCAGGGGTCAAGGCATCAAAGAACAGGGATCAAAGGTCAGGGTTAAGATTAGCGTTAAGTTTAGCTTTTGGTTTAGGGTTAGGGGTTAGGTTTAGGGTTACTGTTGGGTTAGGGTTAAGGCCCACAGACCCTTCTAAAGGCCCCCAGGCCATTCCAGAGACCCCCAGGACCCTGCTAAATCCCCCCCGAACCCTTCTAAAGGCCCCCAGACCTTCCTAGAGACTTACTTTGAGTTACTTTATCACAGAAGGTGATCAGATTTGCTAGGCAAGACCTGCCTTTTGTGAACCCGTGTTGTATGGATCTTATTGATATGCTGCTTAAAATCGTACCTCAGAGAGTAAAATATTCACTGTAATCTGGACAAGTTTTTATCAAGGATTATTGACACTTAATGGATAAATAAAGTATATGCAGTTAACTTATGCAATTTAAGTCAAGCCTAGCCGTGCTACTCATATAAAAAACTTTCATTAAACCACCAACACATGACATTTAAAGTTTCCCACTGACAGCAGAGAGCTTGGCTCTCTCCACTGCGCATGCGGCACCCGGGCCGCAGTACCGCTTTTCGGTCACCCGGTGGCAGCAGAGAGCCGCGTTTATAGGTACGCCCTGCAGTACCGCGATTGTGCCACCCGGAGGCAGCAGAGAGACGAGCTAATCAATTCAGGCTGCTCTTCTCTTCGTCCTTCATTCTCTGTCCTTCAAATTCCAACACAGTTTCTCACAGCATTCTGCTTCAGAAACCGTCACCTCTGGCCTAGACAGGCGCACACTCTCCCGGGTGGAAAACTGGTTGGATGGAGGGCCCAGAGAGCGGTAGGAAATGGTGTTAAATCTAGCTGCAGACCAGTGATAAGCGGTGTTCCCCAGGGCTCAGTGCTGGGTCCAGCCCTATTCAATGTCTTTATCAATGATCCGGATGAAGGCATCGAGTGCTCCCTTAGCAAGTTTGAGGATGACACTAAGCTGGGGAGAAGCGTGGAACTACTGGAGGGTTGGGATGCTCCAAAGCGATCTGAAGAGGCTGCTCCATCGGCAGAGTCATAGAGTCATAGAACAACCAGGTTGGAAGAGACCCACAGGATCATCGAGTCCAACCATTCCTATCAAACACTAAACCATGCCCCTCAGCACCTTGTCCATCTGTGCCTTAAACACCTCCAGGGAAGGTGAATCAACCCCCTCCCTGGGCAGCCTCTGACACTGCCCAATTACCCTTTCCATGAAAAAGTTTTCCTAATGTCTAGGCTAAATCTCCCCTGGCGGAGCTTGAGGCCATTCCCTCTTGTCCTGTCCCCTGTCCCTTGGGAGAAGGGGCCAGCTTCCTCCTCTCTACAATCTCCTTGCAGGTAGTTATAGAGAGCAATGAGGTCTCCCCTCGGCCTCCTCTTCTCCAAACTAAACACCCCCAACTCTCTCAGCTGTTCCTTATAAGGCCTTTTCTCCAGCCCCTTCACTAGCTTTGTTGCTCTTCTCTGGACTCACTCCAGAGCCTCAACATCCTTCTTGTGGTGAGGGGCCCAGAAGTGAACACAGGATTCAAGGAGCAGTCTCACCATTGCTGAGTACAGAGGGAGAATAACCTCCCTTGAGTCCAGTGGCATGAGGTTTAACAAGACCAAACACCAGGTCCTGCTTCTATGATTCTACGCATTGCATAATCATATTCTCATGCACCATTTAGATAGAATTGAGCATCGATTAAGCACCTTTGATCTGTCTCATACAGGAGCAAAATCGCAGAGACTGTGCTATTTCTCAGCAGCCAACGAATCAGCAAACTCTAAAGGGCATTTTCAACTTCTTGTTATTGGTCCTATTCTTGCCCTTCTCCCAACAACCTTACCATTGCATGCAGCCCCATCTTTTGTGTAGTCATCAGGCTAAAATGTCCAGGCTGAGAAGCTAACCGTAATAGCAGACCCCAGACATAAGAGGAAAGGCTCTGAAACTCCTACATTTACATCAAGGACAGAGACAGCCTGTGCTTCTATCAGCTGAGTTGCGGCCCTTCCTCTCACAGAACTAACTCGATACGATTGCTGCCGCAACATCATTAGTCAGGCTCCAGCGTCAGGGGCCCGTGAATCCCAGGCACGTACAAAAAGCAAGTCAGCTCGGGTCCCGTGCCTCTGAGTTACAGAGCGCTGGACCAGGTAGGAGGAGAGGGGAAGAAAATGCCCTAAAGTTTTACTACTTCAGACATCTTGAAGATATCAACACACAGACCTTTTCCACAGCACTTCTCTGAGCAGAAGCTTAGAGGAACATTTCAGCTTAAGAGTGTTATACAGCTACATGTATACATAAAAAAGAGCTGAGTAGTTTGAAAGGCACAAGGAGCCCTACAGACAGAGGATTATAGAAAAGGGCAAGGACTAGCACAAAGATTCAGAAACAGCAAGAGGAGTAAAGGAGAGCATCGAGATACAGAGTGAATTTAAAAGCTGGAACAGCAACAGTGAGCAATACAAAGAGATAGAGAAAGAAAAAGAGAGATGGAAAGAGAGAAAAAAAGAGAGAAAGAAAAACAAAGCATTTTCAGGTGCAGAGAAAGAACAAACTGCAAGGATCAAGCCAGTGAAATTGTGGGGAAAAAGAATGAGAAATACAGAATAGGACAAAGATGGAAAAAAAAAAAAAAGCACGGGCAGAGAACAGATACTAAAGACTGGGGAAAAAAAAGAGAAAAGAGCACAGAGAAATAAAAGGGCAGGGTTATAGGGATCTCAGGAGACAAAAATTGTAGCAGCACAATAAATGAAAGAAACCAAAAAGTCCACCTTTGAAATGTTTGCTATCTAGTCCCATCACTGTTGCAACAAGCAGCAGTGCAGTGAAAGTACACATACTATTATATCTCATAAGGATGCTTTCAGGCTTAGTAACAGCAGAGCTCTTGCCGAGAATGTAGAGTAGAGTCAATCAAGCACAGCTGCTCCCCAGACCATATTTATATCTTTGAGAGAGTTCGCCCCACCCCATTCACAGGTGATGTGCGTGAAGGCCCAGGGTGTATATAAGCCCCAGGCCTTGGCTAGGGTGGTCATTCAGCCTCTGGTTTCCTTTGAGATTGGAGCTCTGCTGCTGTTTTAACTCCTTGTGTCTGATGAGGGCATGCTGGAATGGTAAGCCTTTTTTTTGTAACAGTACTTTGTCTGTGGGGCAACTTGTTGCTGTTCTTCATTGTGGGGGTGGGGGATGGCGATGCATTCATCTTAGAGTCTCTACAGTTTGTGGCTGGTACCACATGGGGGATAAAGATTTATGTTAGCTAGGGCACTGCTATTCTTGAATTGAGCTCGTAAAGCCTGGAGTAGTCTCATGTTTTGACGCTGTGCTTTTCTGTTTATTTTTTTCTTGTAGACACTGAAGAGGAACCTGGTGACTTCAGAATTATTTCCATTAGTGGACCTAACTTAAGCAGCTTTGGCCAAGGAGAGCTTCAGTGGTGGCCTTCTGAAAGCTAAGTTGAGGGAACAGAGTTGATAAGCAGGAGGTGGCTTGGGGATAGCACGGAGCGGTTTTGAAGGTAGCCTAGGGGAGAGGTGTGTGCAGGGAGAGTTCTCTTGGGGCAGGTGAAGGCAGAGGGGCCTATTTCACAGCCCAAACCCTGCACGGGCAGGGCAGTTCCAGTCCGTATCTGGTGGTGTTGTCTAGTCTGTGTAGTCACCGTGCTGTGTCTGAAATATTCCGCAGGTCTCGATGTCCTCTTGATCCTTATACTCAGACTTGGTCCGTGCATCCTCAGCATCTTTAGGTCTTCAAAAGGGACATCTTGCCCGTTCATCTTGTCCGTTGCGTCCACATCTCTTTAGAACCCTGCACGGTTCTTTGCTTGTTCAGGGCTGCCGTAGGTTCTCCCTCGGAGCCCTGTCCTTTGCCTTGCCCATTGGCATGCGTGGTCCCAGGAGCACTCCTCGTTGCCATGACTTTTCTTTTGTTCACAGTGTAGGTCTTGTGTGTTTTGGTGTTGTGGGTGTCTTTGTGTCTGGTTGGAGCTGCTCTGCCCGGTGTGTAGAGGAGGCAAAAAGAGTCAGCGGAGGTATTCTGGCCCGAATCGGGGTTTGATGTTTTGATGCAATGAGAACTTGCAGTGTACGGCGATCTGTTGCTTTGCAGAACTAGCAGCCCTAAGTGTGGTGGGTGAGGAGGGTAGTTTCTGCTAGTCTCTGGAGCCACGGAGGGGGATCACCAAATCTGCGTGGGAGAAGCCATTGGAGCGGTAGCAAAGAGGGTTGAATGCTGAGAAGGTGGCAATTAATGTTTGGGTTTGGTTGTGGACTATCTTTGCTTGACTGTACTGTGCAGTCAAGGCAGTGGGAGTAAAAGCAGGCAAGAGGCTTGGAATTCTTTGGTCCTTGCTGAGTGTGAGGGCGACTGCTTTGCTGTTGTGTTTTTCAGAAGTAGAGGGCTGACCTGTGAGCGGGTGGGCACGGATGGAGTTCTGTGCAGGTAGAGTGTCAGAGCGAGGTGGGTCTGCTGTGGTTGTCGGTGGGAAGATGTGACCGGTGGCTCTACAACTAGATAATGGATTTTGTTTTTTCTTTGAAGGCACGCAGCAATGAGCAAAGCAAGAGAGTGTCAGAGGAGCTGTCTGGGATGAGGAGAGCACAGGTGAGTTGCATGAAGCAGCAGTTTTGGCTCCTGTGTCTTGCAGCCTCTGAAGTCCTTTACTGCTTGTGGTTTACAGGTGGAGCGCATCCTCGACATGGCAGCCCAAGATGATGGTGGCCAGGTGTGTGAGCAGTCAAGGTAACGTAGGGTGAGTTGGGATTTGTCTGGAGCTTCCTTTCTCTTTGGGTTATGTGCAAGTATGTGTTTTCTTGCAGGTTCATCATGTGGATTCAGAGGGGCCAAGTTTCGTGTCAGTTAAATGGTGTGAGAAGGTGAGGTGGTTGTCTGGATTGGTGTCTAAGAGCCCAGTGCTATGTAGCAACTCAGCCTTGCATTTCTGGTTCTAGCATGTGCTGTTCGAGGAGCCTCTAGAAAGAGGGTGAGCGTCTGAGGGGAGACTGGTTTGTTGTGAGCAGGTGCATGGGACTGTATATTTCTCATCAGCACAAAAGCTATTTTGCCTCTTGGAACTGCAGGTGCCCCGGGTCGAGACAGCTGCCCATCCTGATGTTTGAGCGAGCGAAGGGCAGGTGAGCAGCGAGTTTTGCAGTGGGTGAAGTGGCAAAGTACAAGATGTTGTCAGCGAGAAGTGTGGTGTTGATGGTTGGCAATATGTCTTCCTATTTTTCCTCTTGCAGATGCTGAAGAGGAACCCAGTGACTGCAGGATTATTTCCACTAGCGGATGTGATTTGAGCTGTTTTGGCTGAGGAGAGCTTCATTTGTGGCCCTCTGAAAGCTAAGTTGAGGGAGCAGAGTTGGGAAGCGGGAGGCGGTTTGGGGATAGCGGGGATGGGTTTTGAAGGTAGCCTAGGGGAGAGGTCTGTGCAGGGAGAGTCTTTTTGAGGTGAGTGAAGGCAGAGGGGCCTACTTGTCAGCCCAAACCCTGCACGGGCAGGGCAGTTCCAGTTTCTATCTGGTGTTGTCTGGTTTGTGTAGTCACCATACATGCTGTGTCTGAGATGTTCTGCAGGTCTTGAAGTCCTCTTGATCCATGTTTTGGTACTTGTTCTGTGCATCCTCTGCACCTTTAGGCCTTTAAAAGGCTCATCTTGCCCCGTTCATCATCATCTTGCCCCGTTCATCATCATCTTGCCCCGTTCATCATCATCTTGCCCCGTTCATCATCATCTTGCCCCGTTCATCATCATCTTGCCCCGTTCATCATCATCTTGCCCCGTTCATCATCATCTTGCCCCGTTCATCATCATCTTGCCCCGTTCATCATCATCTTGCCCCGTTCATCATCATCTTGCCCCGTTCATCATCATCTTGCCCCGTTCATCATCATCTTGCCCCGTTCATCATCATCTTGCCCCGTTCATCATCATCTTGCCCCGTTCATCATCATCTTGCCCCGTTCATCATCATCTTGCCCCGTTCATCATCATCTTGCCCCGTTCATCATCATCTTGCCCCGTTCATCATCATCTTGCCCCGTTCATCATCATCTTGCCCCGTTCATCATCATCTTGCCCCGTTCATCATCATCTCTTTGGAACCATGTATGGTTCTTTGCTTATTCAGGGCTGCTGTAGGTTCTCCCTCAGAGCCCTGTCCTTTGCCTTGCCTGTTGGCATGTGTGGTCCCTGGAGTCCTTCTTGTTGCCATAACTGTTGTTCCCATTTCATGGTGTGTGTTTTGGTGCTCGAGGTGTCTTTGTGTCTGGTTGGAGCTGCTCTGCCTGGTCCGTAGAAGGGGCAATAAGAGCCAGTAGAGGTACTCTGGCCCGATTCTGTTCTTGATGTTTTGATGTGACAGGACATTGCAGTCTAGGGCTGTCTGTTATTTGGCAGAATGAGCAGCTGTAGGTGTGGTGTGGAGCCACAGAGGGGACAACCAAAACAGTGTGGGAGAAACCATTGGAGAGGTAGCAAAGGGGTTTGAATGTCAAGGGAGAGACAATTAATATTTGGGTTTGGTTGTGGACTAGCTTTTCTTGGCTGTAGTGAGCAGTCAGGGCGGTCTGTGTAAAAGCACGTAAGAGGCTTGGAATACTTTGGTCATTGCTGAGCATCAGGGTGACTGCTTTGCTGTTGTTTTTCAGATGTAGAGGTCTGACCTCCACACCAGAGATGGAGTTGCGTGAGGGTAGGATGTCACAGTGAGGTGGGTCTGCTGTGGTGTCAGTGGGAAGATGTGATAGGTGGCCGTATTACTAGATAACGGGTTTTGGTTTTGCTTTGAAGGTACACGGCGATGGGCAAAGCAGGAGAGTGTCGGAGGAGCTGGCTTGGATGAGGAGAGCACCGGTGAGTTGCATGAAGCAGCAGTTTTGGCTCCTGTGTCTTGCAGCCTCTGAAGTCCTTTACTGCTTGTGGCTTACGGGTGGAGCACATCCTCGACATGGCAGCCCAAGATGATGGTGGCCGGGTGGGTGAGCGGTCAAGGTAATGTAGCGGGAGGTGGGATATGCCTGGAGCTTCCTTTCTCTTTGGGTTATGTGCAAGCATGTGTTCTCTTGCAGGTTCATCATGCTGATTCCGAGGGGCCAAGCTTCGTGTCAGCTAAATGGTGTGAGAAGGTGAGGTGGTGGTCTGAATTGGTGTCTAAGAGCCCCGTACTATGTAGCAACTCAGCCTTGCATTTCTGGTTCTGGCAGGTGCTGTTTGCGGAGCTTCTGGAAAGAGGGTGAGCGTCTGAGGGTAGACTGAGTCGTTGTGAGGAGGAGCATGGGACCGAAGCTTGCTCGTTGACACAAAAGCTGTTTTGCGCCTTGGAACTGCGGGTGCCCTAGGCTGTGACAACTGCCTGTCCTGGTGTCTGAGCCAGCAAGGGGCAGGTGAGCAGAATGCAGTTTTGCAGTGGGCTAGGTGGCATAGTACAAGATGCTGTCAGCGAGCAGTGTTGTACTGAATGTCTGGCACTGTGTTTTTCTGTTTTGTTGGGGGTTTTTTTGTTGTGCAGATGCTGAAGAGGAACCCAGTGACTGCAGCATTATTTCCATTATAGGATGTGATTTGAGCTGCTTTGGCTGAGGAGCGCTTCATTTGTGGCCCTCTGAAAGCTAAGTTGAGGGAGCAGAGTTGGAAGCGGGAGGCGGCTTGGGGATAGCAGAGGGTGTTTTGGAAGGTAACGTAGGGGAGAGGTCTGTGCAGGGAGGGTCCTCTTGGGGTGGGTGAAGACAGAGGAGCCCACTTGTCAGCTCAAACCCTGTATGGGCAGTGCAGTTCCAGCCTGTATGTGGTGTTGTCTAGTTTGTGTAGTCGCTGTGCCGTGTCTAAGATTTTCTGCAGGTCTTGATGTCTTCTTGATCCTTATACTCTGACTCGGTCCATGCATCATCTACATCTTTAGACCTTTAAAAGGCACATCTTGCCCATTCATCTTTCCCGTTGCGTCCACATCTCTTTGGAACCATGCACGGTTCTTTGCTTATTCAGGGCTGCCGTAGGTTCTCCCTCGGAGACCTGTCCTTTGCCTTGCCCATTGGCATGCGTGGTCCCAGGAGCCCTCCTTGTTGCAGTGACTTCTCTTTTGTCCCCAGTTCACAGTGTGTGTTTTGGTGCTTGGGGCATCTTTGTGTCTGGTTGGAGCTGCTCTGCCCGGTGTGTAGAGGAGGTGATAGGAGTCAGCAGAAGTAGCCTGGCCTGAATCTGGGCTTAATGTTTTGATGTGACTAGACGTTGCAGTCTAGGGCAGTCTCATACGTGGCAGAATGAGCAGCCCTAGGTGTGGCGGGTGAGGAGGGTAGTTTCTGCTAGTCTCTGGAACCACAAAGGGTACAACCAAAAACAGTGTGGGTGAAGCTATTGGAGTGGTAGCAAAGGGGTTTGAATGCTGAGGGGGCGGCATTTAACGTTTGGGTTTGGTTGTGGACTATCTTTGCTTGGCTGTAATGCACAGTCGGGGTAATCTGAGTAAAAGCAGGCAAAAGGCTTGGAATTCTTTGGTTGTTGCTGAGCGTAAGGGCCACTGTTTTGCTGTTGTGTTTTTCAGAGGAAGAGGGCCGAGTGTGTGCCGAGGAGCACGGATGGAGTTGTGTGCAGGTAGAGTGTCAGAGCGAGGTGGGTCTGCTGTGGTTGTCAGGGGGAAGAATGTGACCAGTGGCTATACGACTACATAACGGGTTTTGTTTTTGCTTTGAAGGCACATGGCAATAGGCAAAGCAGGAGAGTGTCAGAGGAGCTGGCTGGGATGCGGAGTGAGCCGGCGAGTTGCGTGAAGCAGCAGTTGTTGCTCCTGTGTCTTGCAGCCTCTGAAGTCCTTTACTGCTTGTGGTTTACAGGTGGCGTGCATCCTCGACATGGCAGTCCCAGATGATGGTGGCCGGGTGGGTGAGCGGTCAAGGTAACGTAGCGGGAGGTGGGATTTGCCTGGAGCTTCCTTTCTCTTTGGGTTATGTGCAAGCATGTGTTTTCTTGCAGGTTCATCATGTGGATTCAGAGGGGTCAAGCTTCGTGTCAGCTAAATGGTGTGAGAAGGTGAGGTGGTTGTCTGGATTGGTGTCTAAGGGCCCAGTACTATGTAGCGACTAAGCCTTGCATTTCTGGTTCTGGCAGGTGGTGTTCGGGGAGCCTCTGGAAAGAGGGAGAGCGTCTGAGGCGACACTCAGTCATTGTAAGGAGGAGGGTAGGACTGAAGCTTGCTCGTTGACACAAAAGCTGTTTTCCGTCTTGGAAGTACAGGTGTCCCAGGCCATGACAGCTGCCTGTCCTGATGTCTGAGCCAGCTAGGGGTAGGTGAGAAGAATGCAGTTTTGCAGTATATTTGGTGGTGTAGTACCAGCTGTTCTCAGCAAGCAGTGTGGTGCAGATGGCTGGCACTGTGTGTTTCTGTTTGTATTTTTTTCTGTCTTGCAGATGCTGAAGAGGAACCCAGTGACTGCAGCATTATTCCCATTAGTGTACGCAATTTGGGCTGCTTTGGCCAAGGAAAGCTTCATTTGTGACCCTCTGAAAGCTAAGTTGAGGGAGCAGAGTTAGGAGATGGGAGGTGGTTTGGGGATAGCAGGGATGGGTTTTGAAGGCAGCCTAGGGGAGAGGTGTGTGCAGGGAGAGCTCTTTTGGGGCGGGTGAAAGCAGAGGGGCCTATTTGTCAGCCCAAACTCTGCACGGGCAGGGCAGTTCCAGCCTGTATCTGGTGGTGTTGTCTAGTTTGTGTAGCCACCGTGCCGTGCCTGAGATTTTCTGCAGGTCTTGATGTCCTCTTGATCCTTATACTCGGACTTGGTCCGTGCATCCTCAGCATCTTTAGGTCTTCAGAAGGGGCATCTCATCCATTCATCTTGCCTGTTGCGTCCACATCTCTTTGGAACCATGCACGGTTCTTTGCTTATTCAGGGCTGCCGTAGGTTCTCTCAGGGAGCCCTGTCCTTTGCCTTGCCCATTGGCATGTGTGGTCCCAGGAGCCCTCCTCGTTGCAGTGACTTCTCTTTTGTCTCCAGTTCACAGTGTGTGTTTTGGTGCTCGGGGCATCTTTGTGTCTGGTTGGAGCTGCTCTGCGCGGTGTGTAGAGGAGGTGATAGGAGTCAGCAGAAGTAGTGTGACCCGTTTCTGGGCTTAACATTTTGATGTGACTAGATGTTGCAGTCTAGGGTCGTCTGTTTCTTGGTAGAATGAGCAGCCCTAGGTGTGGTGGGTGAGGAGGGTAGTTTCTGCTAGTCTCTGGAGCCACTGAAGGGGATAACCAAAACAGCGTGGAAGAAGCCATTGGAGTGGTAGCCGAGGGGTTTGAATGCTGAGGGAGCAGAGCTTAATGTTTGGGTTTGGTTGTGGACTAGCTTGACTGTACTGTGCAGTCGAGGCAGTGGGAGTAAAAGCAGGCAAGAGGCTTGGAATTCTCTGGTCATTGTGGAGAGTCAGGGCAACTCCTTTGCTGATGTGTTTTTTCAGAGGTAGAGGGTCGAGCTCCATACCAAGGGGCATGGATGGAGTTGTGTGCAGGTAGAGTGTCAGAGTGGGGTGGGTCTGCCATGATGTCGGTGGGAAGAATGTGACTGGAGGCTATGTGACTAGATAATGGATTTTGGTTTTGTTTTGAAGGCACACGGCCATGGGCAGATCAGGAGAGTGTCAGAGGAGCTGTCTGGGATGAGGAGAGCACCGGTGAGTTGCGTGAAGCAGCAGTTGTTGCTCATGTGTCTTGCAGCCTCTGAAGTCCTTTACTGCTTGTGGAGCACATCCTCGACATGGCAGCCCAAGATGATGATGGCCAGGTGGGTGAGCACTCAAGGTAACGCAGCTGGGTGTGGGATTCGCTGGGAGCTGCCTTTCTCTTTGGTTTATGTGCAGGCATTTGTTTTCTTGCAGGCTCATCATGTGGATTCAGAGGGGCCAAGTTTTGTGGCAGCTAAGTGGCGTGAGAAGGTGAGGTGGTTGTCTGGATTTGGTGTCCAAGAGCCCCGTACTATGTAGCAACTCAGCCTTGCATTTCTGGTTCTGGCAGGTGCTGTTTGGGGATCCTCTGGAAATAGGGTGAGCGTCTGAGGGGAGACGGTGTCGTCGTGAGGAGGAGTGTACTTTTCACATTGGCACAAAAGCCATTTTGCCTCTTGGAAGTGCAGGTGCCCCTGTCTGTGAGAGCTGCCCATCCTGATGTCTTAGGCAGCAAGGGGCAGGTGAGCAGAATGCAGTTTTGCAGTGGGCTAGGTGGCATAGTACAAGATGTTGTCAGCGAGCAGTGTGGTGGTGACGGTTAGCACCGTTTTTCTGTTTGTTTTGCAGATGCTGAAGAGGAACTCGGTGACTGCAGGATTATTTCCATTAGCGGATGTGATTTGAGGTGCTTTGTCCCAGGAGAGTTTCATTCGTGGCCCTCTGAAAGCTAAGTTGAGGGAGCAGAGTTGGGAGGCAGGAGGTGGATTGGGGACAGCGGGGCCGGGATTTGAAGGTAGCCTAGGGGAGAGGTGTGTGCAGGAAGAGTTCTCTTGGGGTGGGTGAAAGCAGAGGGGCCTATTTCACAGCCCAAACCCTGCACGGGCAGGGCAGTTCCAGCCCGTATCTGGTGGTGTTGTCTAGTCTGTGTAGTCACCGTGCTGTGTCTGAAGTATTCCGCAGGTCTTGATGTCCTCTTGATCCTTATACTCGGACTTGGTCCGTGCATCCTCAGCATCTTTAGGTCTTCAAAAGGGACATCTTGCCCGTTCATCTTGTCCGTTGCGTCCACATCTCTTTGGAACCATGCACGGTTCTTTGCTTATTCAGGGCTGCCGTAGGTTCTCCCTCGGAGCCCTGTCCTTTGCCTTGCCCATTGGCATGCGTGGTCCCAGGAGCCGTCCTTGTTGCAGTGACTTCTCTTTTGTCTCCAGTTCACGATATGTGTTTTGGTGTTGTGGGTGTCTTTGTGTCTGGTTGGAGCTGCTCTGCCCGGCGTGTAGAGGAGGTGATAGGAGTCAGCAGAAGTAGCCTGGCCTGAATCTGGGCTTAATGTTTTGATGTGACTGGACAGGGCAGTCTGTAAATTGCAGAATGAGCAGCCCTAGGTGTGGTGGGTGAGGAGGCTAGCAACACTTAACCTTTGGGTTTGGTTGCAGACTAGATTTGCTTGGCTGGCATGGGCAGTTGAGGCGGTGTGAGCAAAAGCAGGCAAGAGGCTTGGAATTTTCTGGTCATTGTGGAGAGTCAGGGCAACTCCTTTGCTGATGTGTTTTTCAGAAGTAGAGGGTCGAGTTCCATACCGAGGGGCATGGATAGAGTTGTGTGCAGGTAGAGAGTCAGAACGAGGTGGGTCTGCTGTGGTGTCAGTGGGAAGATGTGACTGGTAGCTCTACAACTAGATAATGGGTTTTGTTTTTGCTTTGAAGGCACATGGCAATGGGCAAAGCAGGAGAGTGTCGGAGGAGCTGTCTGGGATGAGGAGAGCACTGGTGAGTTGACTGAAGCAGTAGTTGTTGCTCATGTGTCTTGCAGCCTCTGAAGTCCTTTACTGCTTGTGGTTTACAGGTGGAGCGCATCCTTGACATGGCAGCCCAAGATGATGTTGACCGGGTGGGTGAGCGGTCAAGGTAACGTAGCGGGAGGTGGGATTTGCCTGGAGCTGCCTTTCTCTTTGGGTTATGTGCAAGCATGTGTTTTCTTGCAGGTTCATCATGCTGATTCAGAGGGGCCAAGTTTTGTGGCAGCTAAGTGGCGTGAGAAGGTGAGGTGGTTGACTGGATTGGTGTCTAAGAGCCCCGTACTATGTAGCAACTCAGCCTTGCATTTCTGGTTCTAGCATGTGCTGTTCGAGGAGCCTCTGGAAATAGGGTGAGCGTCTGAGGGTAGACGGTGTCGTCGCGAGGAGCAGCATGGGATTGTACATTTCTCATGGGCACAAAAGCCATTTTGCCCCTTGGAAATGCTGGTGCCCCCGGCCGTGAGAGCTGCCTGTACTCATGTCTTAGGCAGCAAGGGGCAGGTGAGCAGAATGCAGTTTTGCAGTGGGCAAAGTTGCATTATAGAAGGTGTTGTCTAAGATGATGTGTGGTGTTGATTGTCAGCATTGTGTTTTTTTGTTTGTTCTTTATTTTTTCTTGCAGATGCTGAAGAGGAACCAAGTTTCTGCAGGATTTTTTCCATTACTGAACATAGTTTGGGCTGAATTGGCCAGGAGAACTTCATTCGTGGCCCTCTGAAAGCTAAGTTGAGGGAGCAGTATTCGTAAGCCGTAGGCAGCTTGGGGACAGCGGGGACAGGTTTTGATGGTAGCGTAGGGGATAGAAGTCTGTACAGGGAGAGCTCTCTTGGGGCGGGTGAAGGCAGAGGGACCTATTTATCAGCCCAGGCAGAGCAGTTCCAGCCTCTATGTGGTGTTTTCTAGTTTTTGTAGCCACTGTGCTGTGTCTGAGATTTTCTGCAGGTCTTGATGTCCTCTTGATCCTTCTTCTCGGACTTGTTCCATGTATTCTCAGCATCTTTAGGTCTTTTAAAGGCTCATCTTGCCCCGGTCCTCTTGCCCCGGTCCTCTTGCCCCGGTCCTCTTGCCCCGGTCCTCTTGCCCCGGTCCTCTTGCCCCGGTCCTCTTGCCCCGGTCCTCTTGCCCCTTCAGTCCACATCTCTTTAGAACCATGATGTCTTGCTGTCCTATTGATCCTTATACTAGGACTAGGTCTGTGCGTCCTCTGCATCTTCAGGTCTTTAAAGGAGCTGTGTTGACCGTTCCTCTCAGTCGTTGCCTCCACATCTCTTTAGAACACTGCAAGGTTCTTTACTTATTCAGGGCTGCCGTAGGTTCTCCCTCGGAGCCCTGTCTTTGCCTTGCACACTGGCACGTGTGCTCCCAGGAGTCGTCCTTGTTGCTGCGACTTTTCTTTTGTCCCCAGATCACAGTGTGGGTCTTGTGTGTTTTGGTGTTGTGGGAGTCTTTGTGTCTGGTTGGAGCTGCTCTGCCCGGCCCGTAGAGGAAGTGATAGGAGTCAGCAGAAGTAGTCTGGCCTGAATCTGGGCTTAACGTTTTGATGTGACGATATGTTGCAGTCTAGGGCAGTCTGTTAATTGCCGAATGAGTAGCCCTAGGTGTGGTGGGTGAGGAGGGTAGTTTCTGCTAGTCGTTGGAGCCACGGAGGGGGATAACCAAATCTGTGTGGGAGAAGCCATTGGAGAGATAGCCGAGGGGTTTCAATGCCAAGGGAGCATAGCTTAATGTTTGGGTTTGGTTGCAGACTATCTTTGCTTGGCTGTACTGTGCAGTCGAGGCAGTGGGAGCAAAAGCAGGCAAGAGGCTTGGAACTCTTCGGTCATTGCAGAGAGTCAGGGCGACTGCTTTGCTGTTGTGTTTTTCAGAAGTAGAGGGCCGAGCTGCGCCCCGAGGGTCACGGATGGAGTTGCGTGCAGGTAGAGTGTCAGAGCGAGGTGGGTCTGCTGTGGTTGTCGGTGGGAAGGTGTGACCGGTGGCTCTATAACTAGATAATGGATTTTGTGTTTGCTTTGAAGGCACGCTGCAATGGGCAAAGCAAGAGAGTGTCGGAGGAGCTGTCTGGGATGAGGAGAGCACCGGTGAGTTGAGCGAAGCAGCAGTTTTTGCTCCTGTGTCTTGCAGCCTCTGAAGTCCTTTACTACTTGTGGTTTACAGGTGGCGTGCATCCTCGACATGGCAGCCCAAGATGATGGTGGCGGGTTCGGTGAGGTCAAGGTAACGTAGCGGGAGGTGGGATTTGCCTGGAGCTGCCTTTCTCTTTGGGTTATGTGCAAGCATGTGTTTTCTTGCAGGTTCATCATGTGGATTCAGAGGGGCCAAGTTTCATGTCAGTTAAATGGTGTGAGAAGGTGAGGTGGTTGTCTGGATTTGGTGTCCAAGAGCCCAGTACTATGTAGCGACTCAGCCTTGCGTTTCTGGTTCTGGCAGGTGCTGTTTGTGGAGCCTCTGGAAAAGAGTTAGCGTCTGAGGGGAGACAGAGTCATCGTGAGGAGTAGCGTGGGAATGTACTTTTCTCATTGGCGCTGAAGCCATTTTGCCTCTTGGAAGTGCAGGTGCCCCCGACCGTGAGAGCTGCCCGTCCTGATGTCTTAGCTAGCAAGGGGCAGTTGAGCAGAATGCAGTTTTGCAGTATATTAGGTGGTGTAGTCCCAGCTGTTCTCAGTGAGCAGTGTGGTGCTGACGGTTGGCACTGTGTTTTACTCTTTGTTCTTTCATTTTCTGACAGGTGCTGAAGAGGAACCCAGCAACTGCAGCATTATTTCCATTAGCGGAAGCGGTTTGGGCTGATTTGGCCAGGAGAGCTTCATTTGTGGCTGTCTGAAAGCTAAGTTAAGGGAGCAGAGTTGGGAGGCAGGAGGCGGCTTTGGGACAGCGGGGCTGGGATTTGAAGAAAGCCTAGGGGAGAGGTGTGTGCAGGGAGAGCTCTTTTGGGGCGGGTGAAGCAGAGCGTCCTATTTGTCAGCCCAAACCCTGCACGGGCAGGGCAGTTTCAGCCTCTATGTGATGGTGTTGCCTAGTTTGGGTAGTCATCGTGCCGTGCCTGAGATTTTCTGCAGGTCTTGATGTCCTCTTGATCCTTATACTCGGACTTGGTCCATGCATCCTCAGCATCTGTAGGTCTTCAGAAGGGGCATCTCATCCATTCATCTTGCCTGTTGCGTCCACATCTCTTTGGAACCATGCACGGTTCTTTGCTTATTCAAGGCTGCCGTAGGTTCTCCCTCGGAGCCTTGTACTTTGCCTTGCCCATTGGCATGTGTGGTCCCAGGAGCCCTCCTCGTTGCAGTGACTTCTCTTTTGTCCCCAGTTCACAGTGTTAGTCTTGTGTGTTTTGGTGCTCGGGGTGTCTTTGTGTCTGGTTGGAGCTGCTCTGCCCGGTGTGTAGAGGAGGTGATAGGAGTCAGCAGAGGTAGTGTGGCCTGTTTCTGGGCTTAACATTTTGACGTGACTAGATGTTGCAGTCTAGGGCTGTCTGTTACGTGGCAGAATGAGCAGCCCTCGGTGTGGTGGGTGAGGAGGGTAGTTTCTGCTAGTCTCTGGAGCCACGGAGGGGGATAACCAAAACAGTGTGGAAGAAGCCATTGGAGTGGTAGCCGAGGGGTTTCAATGCCAAGGGAGCAGAGCTTAGTGTTTGGGTTTGGTTGAGGACTAGCTTGGCTTGGCTGTACTGTGCAGTCGAGGCAGTGGGAGCAAAAGCAGGCAAGAGGCTTGGAATTCTTTGGTTGTTGCTCCTCGTCAGGGCGACTGCTTTGTTGTTGTGTTTTTCAGAAGTAGAGGGCCGAGCTTTGCACCGAGGGTCACGGATGGAGTTGCGTGCAGGTAGAGTGTCAGAGCGAGGTGGGTCTGCTGTGGTTGTCGGTGGGAAGGTGTGACCGGTGGCTCTATAACTAGATAATGGGGTTTGTTTTTGCTTTGAAGGCATGCCGCAATGGGCAAAGCAGGAGAGTGTCGGAGGAGCTGGCTGGGCTGAGGAGAGCACCGGTGAGTCGAGTGAAGCAGCAGTTTTCGCTCACGTGTCTTGCAACCTCTGAAGTCCTTTACTGCTTGTGGTTTACAGGTGGCGTGCATCCTCGACATGGCAGTCCCAGATGATGGTGGCCGGGTGGGTGAGCGGTCAAGGTAACGTAGCAGGAGGTGGGATTTGCCTGGAGCTGCCTTTCTCTTTGGGTTATGTGCAAGCATGTGTTTTCTTGCAGGTTCATCATGTGGATTCAGAGGGGCCAAGTTTCGTGTCAGTTAAATGGTGTGAGAAGGTGAGGTGGTTGTCTGGATTGGTGTCTAAGAGCCCAGTGCTATGTAGCAACTCAGCCTTGCGTTTCTGGTTCTGGCAGGTGCTGTTCGTGGAGCCTCTGGAAAAGGGCGAGCGTCTGAAGGGAAACGGAGTCTTCGTGATGAGGATCGTGGGAGTGTACTTTTCTCATCGGCACAAAAGCTATATTGCCTTTTGGAAGTGCAAGTGCCCCCGGCTGTGAGAGCTGCCTGTCCTGATGCCTGAGCCAGCAAGGGGCAGGTGAGCAGAATGCAGTTTTTCAGTGGGTTAGGTGGCATAGTAGAAGATGTTGTCAGCGAGCAGTGCGGTGGTGATGGTTGGCACTGTGTTTTATTGTTTCTTCTTTTATTTTCTTACAGATACTGGAAGAGGAAACCAGCGACTGCAGCATTATTTCCATTAGTGGAAGCGGTTTGGGCTGATTTGGCCAGGAGAGCTTCATTCGTGGCCGTCTGAAAGCTAAGTTAAGGGAGCAGAGTTGGGAGGTGGGAGGTGGTTTGGGGACAGGTCTTGATGGTAGCCTAAGGGAGAGAAGTCTGTGCAGGGAGAGTCCTTTTTTTCCAGGTGAAGCAGAGGGTCCTATTTGTCAGCCCAAACTCTGCACGGGCAGGGCAGTTCCAGCCTCTATGTGGTGTTGTGTAGTTTTTGTTATCACTGTGCTGTGTTTTGGATATTCTGCAGGTCTTGATGTCCTCTTGATCCTTATACTCAAATTTGTTCTGCGCATCCTCAGCATCTTTACATCTTTAAAAGGCTCTTCTCGCCCCGTTCATCTTCTCGCCCCGTTCATCTTCTCGCCCCGTTCATCTTCTCGCCCCGTTCATCTTCTCGCCCCGTTCATCTTCTCGCCCCGTTCATCTTCTCGCCCCGTTCATCTTCTCGCCCCGTTCATCTTCTCGCCCCGTTCATCTTCTCGCCCCGTTCATCTTCTCGCCCCGTTCATCTTCTCGCCCCGTTCATCTTCTCGCCCCGTTCATCTTCTCGCCCCGTTCATCTTCTCGCCCCGTTCATCTTCTCGCCCCGTTCATCTTCTCGCCCCGTTCATCTTCTCGCCCCGTTCATCTTCTCGCCCCGTTCATCTTCTCGCCCCGTTCATCTTCTCGCCCCGTTCATCTTCTCGCCCCGTTCATCTTCTCGCCCCTTCAGTCCACATCTCTTTAGAACCATGATGTCTTGATGTCCTATTGATCCTTATACTCGGACTTGGTCCGCACATCCTCAGGATCTTTAGGTCTTTAAAAGAGCCGTCTTGCCCGTTTGTCTCACTCGTTGCATCCACATCTCTTTAGAACCATGCACAGTTCTTTACTTATTCAGGGCTGCCGTAGGTTCTCCCTCGGAGCCCTGTCCTTTGCTTTGCACACTGGCATGTGTGCTCTCAGGGGTTGTCCTTGTTGCTGCGACTTTTCTTTTGTCCCCAGATCACAGTGTGGGTCTTGCGTGTATTTTGGTGTTACGGGAGTCTTTGTGTCTGGTTGGAGCTGCTCTGCCCGGTGCTTGGAGGAGGCGATAAGTGTCAGCAGATGGATGTTGGCCCAATTCTGGGCTCTGTTTTTTATGTCAGTAGATGTTGCAGTCTAGGGTTGTCTGTTACTTTGCAGAATGAGCAGCCTTAGATGTAGCGGATGAGGAAGGTAGTTTCTGCTGATCTCTCCCTGGAGGGGAAGACCAAAACTGGGTGGGAGAATGCATTGGAGCGGTAGCCGAGGGTTTTCAATGCCAGGGGAGTGGCACTTAACGTTTGTGGACTAGCTTTCCTTGGCTATAGTGTGCCGTAGCGGCGATGTGAGTAAAAGGAGGACAGAGGCTTGGAATTCTCTGGTCATTGCTCAGCATCAGGGCGACTGCTTTGCTGTTGTGTTTTTCAGATGTAGAGGGCTGAGTTGCGCGCTGAGGGTCACGGATGGAGTTGCGTGCAGGTAGAGTGTCAGAGCGAGTGAGGTCTGCTGTGGTTGTCAGTGGGAAGATGCGCCCGGTGGCTCTACAACTAGATGATGGGTTTTGTTTTTGCTTTGAAGGCACGAGGCAATGGGCAAAGCAGGAGAGTGTCAGAGGAGCTGTCTGGGATGAGGAGAGCACCGGTGAGTTGCATGAAGTAGCAGTTTTTGCTCATGTGTCTTGCAGCCTCTGAAGTCCTTTACTGCTTGTGGTTTACAGGTGGAGCGCATTGTGGACGTGGCAGCTCAAGATGATGGTGGCCGGGTGGGTGAGCGGTCAAGGTAATGTAGCGGGAGGTGGGATTTGCCTGGAGCTGCCTTTCTCTTTGGGTTATGTGCAAGCATGTGTTTTCTTGCAGGTTCATCGTGCGGAGTCAGAGGGGCCAAGTTTCGTGTCAGCTAAATGGCGTGAGAAGGTGAGGTGGTTGTCTGGATTGGTGTCTAAGAGCCCAGTACTATGCAGCAACTCAGCCTTGCGTTTCTGCTTCTGGCAGGTGCTGTTTGGGGAGCCTCTGTAAAGAGGGCGAGCGTCTGAGCGGAGACAGACTGTTTGTGAGGAGGAGCGTGGGAGTGTACGTTTCTCATTGGCACAAAAGCCATTTTACCTCTTGGAAGTGCAAGTGCCCCCTGCCGTGACAGCTGCCCGTCCTGATGTCCTAGTCAACAAGGGGCAGGTGAGCAGAATGCAGTTTTGCAGTGAGTGAGGTAGCAAAGTACAAGATGTTGTCAGCGAGCAGAGCGGCGGTGATGGTTGTCACTGTTTTTCTGTTTGTTTTGCAGATGCTGGAAGAGAAACCCAGCAACTGCAGCATTATTTCAATTATCCTCTACTATTTCCAGTAAAGGCGATGTGAATAAAAGCGGGCAAGAGGCTTGGAATTCTTTGGTCGTCTCTGAGCTTCAGGGAGACTGCTTTGCTGTTGTGTTTTTCAGAAGTAGAGGGTTGAGCTGTGTGCCGAGAGGCACAGATTTTGTTGTGTGCAGATAGAGTGTCAGAGCGAGGTGTGTTTGCTGTGGTTGTCGGTGGGAATCTGTGACCGGTGGCTCTACAACTAGATAATGGGTTTTGGTTTTGGTTTGAAGGCACGTGGCCATGGGCAAAGCAGGAGACTGTCATAGTTGCTGGCTGGGATGCGGAGAGCACCGTTGAGTTGCTTGAAGCAGCAGAAGTTGTTGATGTGTCTTCATATCCATCTTACGTACTCAATCATTGAATAAATTCGTGTTTGGTTTGATTGCAGAATAGCTTTTCTGGGATGTAATTTGCAGAAGAATTCCTCTTGGTTACAGCAATTGCCTGGCTTGTAATTTTCTGCACGTCACGAATTATTAGGGTGACTTTTTTGTTGTTGGGTTTTTGAGATCAAGAGGGTTTGGTTTTGTATCGAAGTCTTCTAATGGAATTTTCAGTACGGTGTGATAGTGGGGTGGGTCCAATGTGGTTTTGGTGGGTAGATGTTACCGACGGTGACGAGATTTTCAACTGTGGCTTAGCGTTATCTGAACATACACTGACTGTCAGTGAGAACAATGGCTACTTTTTATAAATCATAGTTTTTGTTCTGATATCTTAAATTTCATTGATTTTCAAGCACCTTTTTTGGTTTGCATTTTGTCGTCTGTCTCTCACCGCTCTGTAATGTTCTGATGAAGGCTGTGCCTCTGAGCTGTCAAGGTAATGGTACAGGAGATGGGAATTGCTGGGCAAAACCTGTGTATTTTGGTAGCGTCTCGGCGCTTCCCTCCTATCGCACGTGCTGCACGCTCCCTCATTGCATCAAAGCTTCATTTTAACAAATGGTCTGAGAACCGAGGAGGTTGTTGTCCAAATGTATATCTAAGATTTAATATTATATGGCACTGCAGTTGAGGACTTATGTATGGTTTTGCAGGTAGCACACAGGCTCACTTGGGAACGGCATGCGCTTTGACGGTGAGTTTAGTAGCGGAGGTGTAAGGTGACTACCACCCTGGTTTTGAAACATTAACTTTGTCTCATTATCTTAGGTGCCCAAGATGCTGACAGCTACATCATCTGACATTCCCGAGCGAGCGTGGAGCAGTCGAGTAGGATACCACGGCAATTTCACAGCGGGCACGTGTGGGTGTAGCGGAACATGTTAGAGGTGAGCAGCGGGTTGCCGCTTGTTGGCACTTTGTCTTTTTTTCGGTTTGATGCAGATGATGAATAGGAAGCGTCTGACGGTAACATCCTTCCAGTTAGGCTAAGCGTTTCAAGCTTTTCACGGCAAGGGCAGCTTCAGGTTCTTTTTGCTCATACATTGTGGGAGTACGGCTGCGCAAGAGTACTTTTTGGGCAGGTAAACCGGGTCGGGGGTTACTTTTCAACCCAATACTAGTCTGTGCTAACCAGGGGAGTTCCAGCCCGAGTCTGTGTTATTTTGTATTTTATGTCTTCAGTCTGCCGTGTTTTTAATTTACTGAAGATCTTTGCGTTGTGTTTTTGCTCAAGACACACATCACGTGCCTCCTAGCGCTATTCCTAGGATTCTGGATGCTTTTGCCTATTGTGTTGGCTTTAGCCACTCGTTCCATCCCTTCAGCTATCTCTGTATAGCTTTCCTACCCTTTAACAGATGGACACTTCCTCCTATTTTTAATGTCATTTATAAACTCGTTAAGGGTACATTTCCCATCATCCAGGTTCTCGATGAAGATACCGAAGCGCAATCTATTCAGCCAGGAGCCCTCGGTAACGTGTCTCGTTTCTCGCCTCTGACGTAACCCTTCCCCTCGCAGAAGCTGCCGAAGCGGGCTCCCGCTTTACCGAGTCGGCGATGTGAAATGGAACCGTACGGAGGTCTGGCGGCCGCTCCATATCAGCAGCCATCTCAAAGCCCATCGGTGCAGCAAAAATAAGTCTCAGAGAATGGGCAATTATGTCTCTGCCACTCATTTTGCCTATCGGAATGCTCAGAGTGGCCCATGAGACAACCTCCCCCCACCCCATCCCCCAGTACAACACAGGTGTGTGGACATGCATCCTCACTGTGAAACAAAACAAGATTCAGAAGCGGTCCTCAAAACGAAACCAATAACATTTATGAGTTCCTTGAAAGGGGAATATACTAATCTACAATTAGTGTAACCAACCTGCAATTGACTGGTGGGGACCACACGGCAATCCATCGTTTCTCAGACCACCGGTGCTATCTATCAGATCGGGCTGACCGGGACCCCAGATATTCAGAACAAACTATAATAGACTGACAGGAGAGAGCAGAAATGGGAACTCTGTCTCAGCTGGCCCGAACCCCCCTTCCTCCCACCACCCCCCCGATGTCATTTTGCAACTCACGGACACCGACCCAGAGCGTTTGCAGAAACTTCACTCGCGGCAGCTTTGAGGAAACATCTAAAGACTATCATTGCACTCCGTACAGGTCGTATCGTCCTTCCCAAACCCTTACAGGATGGAACAAGAGACCCTCTCCGAATGAGCAAAGCCACCCTAAAATAAGTACAGCTGTCCCCTAAATTGGCCCAGAGACCCCAACATGAGCCCCAGTTACCCCTAAAATGTGCCCAGAGCACGTGCTTTCACCACAGTACCATCTGTCCGTAGAAGCATTTTGAGCGGTACACCGTGAACGAATTATTCTTCTGGCTACACCTGTCTGTAAATGTTTCTAGAAATAGCGTGTTTCTACAGTAAGAGGGTGTCTGGGATGCTTTTCCGTGGTAAACCTTCACACAAACATGATGGAGAATAGTTTAGCGTATAGCACGTATATTTGGTGACATCCTAAGGTTTAAATCACATCTAATCACCTACTCTAACACGATTGATTATTTAGTTACGTAATGATCGCTAATCACATACAAATAACAGAATAAATAGTTTAATGGGATTCTCTTTGTTTATGAAACGGGGAGTTGTAAATGGTGGGATGGAATGTCAACTGCAGCGTGTTAAACAACAAGAATAACAACTAAGATAACGGTAACTACTCTTATTTTCTTGTCACTCAGAGTCCTCGAGACCGACCGCTCTGATGCGGCCATACCTTAACGACTCATCCCCCCTTCCCCGTGGCACGCGATGATGTTCCAGGAGTGAAGCGTACTTGTCCTTTTGGGGAAAAATACGGATACAAAAACAGGTCTGCGTATATAAAGTTCTCTGAAATGACCGAGCGGCAGAAGCACTCCGAGGACCATTCCCGGGTCATCTCCGCTGCTCTATAAACTATACGTGTGTTAACAGTTAAATAAAACTATTGAGCAAAAGTTACTTTGTTTCAATTATTTATAAAATTATTTAATCTTTATAAATTATTCCATTCAGAGTTTCACAATTCCTAAATTTCCACACGGTTTCAATTCAGGGGCACGAGCGACAACTTTTGACACTAAATTAAAGGACATTTTTCTTCTCATCTTCATTTGAATGGGTCACGGCCCAGAATGGGGGAAAATGGAGGGACACAGAAAGGAAAATGGGTCAAAAAGGAAAGCCCCCTCGTCTGCACCCGACGGCCGCTTTCTCTCGGTTCAAGGGAGCCTCGTCCCGTTCCGGCAAGGTACCCGGGGAGCATCTCGCTTTACTATTATAGATGGAGGCAGAGGCGACCCGTTCACCTTATTCTCATCCTTTGTCACCATTTTCCCCTACGCATTCAGCCAAGGATGAAGAATCTCCTCTGTTGTTCCTTCATTATCAATCTCTTTTAGAAGGATTTCTTTGTTATTGTTCAGACAATGAGCCAATCTGACTTCTAACCAGTCTTTAGCCCTTCTCATTATTTTCTCGACACCATCCCACTTCATCTTTGTACTCCTCATTATTTACCCACCCCTCGTGCCAGAACACGTATATTTTCCTCCTTTTCCCCATTTCCAGCAAGAGCCTTTTACTCAGCCAGGCCCATCTGCGGATGTCCGCATCTGCTCGGAGCCGTTCTTCCTAAAGCATAGAATTGCTAGTCAAGAGAAAAATAACAGTAAGATTCTATGATTAGTAGAGATCTCGAGCGGCACACGCACGGAGGGCTCAACACCGGGAGCAAAGAGACAGAGAAAGAGACACCCGCAACGTGAGTCCAGAGATGACAAAAACGGGCACAGAAATGCCGAAACAAAGCACGGAGACCCAAACCCCAGGTACTCCAAAATGAATCATAGAGTCACCGGGTTGGAAGAGACCCACAGGATCGTCGAGTCCGACCGTTCCCACCAATTTCTAAACTACGCCTCTCGGGACCTCATCCGACCACACCTTAAACACCTCCAGGGAAGGCGAGTCAACCGCCTCCGCGGGCAGACATTTCCATCGCCTAATGACCCTTTCTGTGAAAAATTCTTTTCTTAGGTTGAGCCCGAACTTCCCCCTGCCGCGCGTGAGGCCATTCCCACTCGTCCTGTCCCGTCCCATCGCCCGGCAGAAGAGCCCAGCTCCCTCCTCTCCACAACCTCCTTTCATATAGTTGTAGAGAGCAATGAGGTCTACCCTCAGCTTCCTCTTCTCCAGGCTAAAGACCCCTAGCTCTCTCAGCCGCTCGTCATTGGGCCTGTTCTCCAGCCCCTTCACCAGCCTCGTCGCTCTTCTCTGGGCTCGCTCCAGAGCCTTAGCACGTTTCTTGCCGTAAGGGGCACAGAACCGAACACGGGATCCGAGGAGCGGTCTCACCGGTGCCGAGTACAGAGGGAGAATAACCTCCCTCGACCTGCCCGTCACACCATTTCCGATCCACGCCGAGACGCCCTCGGCCTTCTCGGACACCTGGGCATACCTCCGGCTCACGTTCAGTCTCTGTCAACTGACACCCCCGGCTCCCTGTCTCCTCCAGGCAGCTTTCTAGACAGACTTCTACTTTGTAGATCCGCATGGGGGTGTTGTCCCCCAAGCGCGTGACCCACCATTTCTCCTCGTTTAACCTCACGCCATCGATCTCGGCCCAGGGATCCAGCCCGTTCGGATCCCTTTGCGGAGCCTCCCTACCCTCCAGCAGATCCACACTCCCACCCAGCTTAGCGTCGTCTGCAAACTCGCTAAGAATGTACTCGATGCCTTCACCCAGTTTATCGATAAAGACATTGAATAGGGCTGGACTCAGCACAGAGCCCCGGGGACATCGCTCGTCACCGGCCTTCAGCCGGAGCGGACTCCATTTACCCCCGCTCTCTCGGCCTGGCAATCTGACCGGTTTTCCACCCGGGAGAGCGTCCACTTTTCCAGTTCAGAGGCTGACAGCTTCCGAAGCAGAGTGCTATGAGAGACCGTGTCAAAGGCTTTACCGAAGTCCAAGAAGACTACATCCGCAGCCTTTCCCTGATCCGAGAGCCTAGTCACTCGGTCATAGAAGGCAATCGGGTTAGTTTGGCGAGACCCGCCTTTCGTGAACCCGCGTCGACCGGAAATGCACGTAGACAACCCCCAAATGCTTCAGAGACCAAACAAACTGAGTCCCTCAAATGGGCACAGACTCAAAAAAGAAGCCTCTGCCTCCACCGGACGGGACCAGAGCCCCCACAGTCGAGTAAAGATGACACCCTGAACTAAGTACGGCGGTCCCCAACCTCGGCCCAGAGACCCCAACGTGAGGTTCGTTTACCCTTAAAAGAAGCCCAGAGCACGCGCGTTCACTGCAGCGTCGTCTGTCCATAGAAGCATTTTGAGCGGTGCAGTCTGAACGACTTATTCTGCTGGCCGCACATTTATGTAAACATTGCCAGAAATCGTGTATTTTAACAGTAAGAAGGTTCCCAGGCTGGCTTCCCGTGGCAAACTTTCACGGGAACGCGATCGATAACCCTTTAGCTTATAGCATTTGTACTGGGTGAGATAGTTTGGTTTAACTACTATTAATCACGTATAAATAACACAATTGATTATTTTGTAACGCAATGATTGTTCCCCATGTACAAGTAAGAGAATAAGTACTTAATCCAATTGGATTCTCCCCAGTCATTTTTAAAGCTCAGTCCAGCAATGCCGCTCGCAGTCTCGCAAGTTCTCACTTAGCTTGCGGTTCACGTACAGGGGCACGAGGGAAAGCTTTTACCGCTAATTTGAAGGAGATGATCTTCTCCCCATTATTCGGATCGGTCACGACCCAGGATGGTGGGAACCTCAAGGACAGAGAAGGGAAAACGGGCGAAAGAGGAAAACCCTCCCGTCCGGGGCAAACGACCTCTTCGTCTCGTTAATCCACCCATCCGCCGCCACCGGCCGACCGAAAAGCGGTTCCGTGCTACCACCGGATGGCCAAAATGCAGTACTGCAGCGTGAACCTATTAAGCCGGCTCTCTCCCCATCGGTTGACCAAAATGCCCTCCTCTGACCCTACTCGGGATGCCGGAAAGCGGTATCGCAGTCCGAGCTGTCCGGGCCCGCTCTCCGCTTCTACCATGTGACAAAAATGTCGTTCTGCACTGTGAGCTATTAAAGCCGACCATCTCGGAGAGATACACGCACGGTACCGCAGCCCGAATAGATTAACCCGGCTCTCTTTTGCCACTGGGCAATTGAAATGATGTGCCGGTGCCCGGGTGCCCCGCACGCACGGTGAAGCGAAAGAACCGAGCTCTCTGCTGTCACCGGGCAAGTTAAATAAAACATATCGGTTGTTTTATGGAATTTTTAACATGAGTAGCTTGGCGAAGCTCGGTTTAAGTTACCTAACTTAATTGCCCATACAATAATTATACAGTAACACACCCTTTAGATAGAATTGAGCAGTGCTTAAACACCGTTTAAGTGCAACATCGCTCTGCGTCACACGGTAGCAAAATCACAGAGCCCGTGCTACTTCTCAGCAACCGATGAAGCGGCAAACCGTAAAGGGCATTTTCAACTCCATCATCGATCCTTGTCTGACCTTTTTCCTACCGACCTTAGCATTGTATATAGCCCCATCTTTTGCGTAGTCATCGGGCTCAAATGTCCAGGCCGAAATGAACAATAAAGCCGTCACTGAGAAGCTAACCGTAATAACAGAGTCCAGGCGTAAGAGGAAAGGCTCTGAAACTCCTACATTTACATCAAAGAACAGAGACAGCCTGTCCTTTTATCAGCTGTCTCGTGGCCCTTCCTCTCACAGAACTAACTCGATACGATCGCTGCCGCAACATCATTAGTCAGGCTCTAGCGTCAGGGGCCCGTGAATTCCAGGCACGTATAAAAAGCAAGTCAGGTAGCGTCCCGTGCCTCTAAGTTACAGAGCGCCGGGTTGGGTGGGGGGAGAGGGGAAGAAAATGCCCTAAAGCTCTGCTACCTCACACATTTTAGAGATACCCACATGTGGATCTTTTCAGCAGCACTCGTACGAGCAGAAGCTTAGAGGAGCATTTTGGCCTAGCAACATTATAAAGCCACGTGTATACGTAAAGATGAGCTGACTAGTTTGAAAGGCACAAGGAGCCCTACAGACTGACAGAGGATTACAGAAAAGGGCAAAGGACTAGCACTAAGATTCAGAAACAGCGAGAGGAACAAAGGCGAACGTTGAGATAGAGAGCGAATTTAAAAGCTGTAACAGCCATAGCGAGCAATACACAAAGATAGAGAAAGAAAAATAGAGATGGAAAGAGAGAAAGAAAAGCAAGGCATTTTCAGCTGCATAGAAAGAGTACGGGTACAGGGATGTCAGAGAATAAAAATTGTATTGCAGTACGCTAAATGAAAGGAACCGAGAAGTCCAGGTCTAAAATCTTTGCTTTCTAGTCCCCTCACCGTCTCGAGAAGCGGCATCGCAATGAAAGCTCGCATACTGTTATTTCTCTTAAGAATGCTTTTGGGCATAGTAACGGCATGGTTCTTGCCAAAAATGTAAGTTATAGTCACTAAAACACAGCTGCTCCCCATTTCCTATTTATACCTTTGAGAGAGTTCACCCCACCCCCTTCACAGGTGATGTGCATGAAGGCCCAGGATGTATATAAGCCCCAGGCCTTGCCCACAGAGTTCATTCAGCCTCTGGCTTCCCTTGAGGTCAGAGCTCTGCTGCTGCTTCACCTTCTTGCAACTGATGAGGGTGTGCTGGAAAGGTAAGCTTATTTTTTTTTTTTTTTTTTTTTTTTTTTTTTTCTTCTTTCCTTTTAGAGTGCTTTGCCTTTGTTTTGTATTTTTGGTTATGGGGTAAGTTGTGGGTGTTCCTCATTCTGTGGGGTTCATGCCTTCATGCTAGAATCTCTGCAGTTTGTAGCTGGCCCCTTACGGGACATAACAATTTAGATTTTAGTCCACTTGCCTAGAGGAGCAAGTCATTTCTGTGGGTCTGTGGATCATCCAAAGGGACCAGGGGAACCCTGGGAAAGGCTGAGAAGTACAGCTCTCGAGGAATATCAGCTCGTAAGGGTCAAGGGATTATAAAATATAGTGCCGGTTCTGTTAGGAAGAAACAGGGTTCTTTGTCTGATTTTTTCAGGAGTGGAGAAGGGTTTTAACGGTTTAGAACTGGGAAAGGGAGATAGTCTGTTCTTAGTAAGGTGCCGATCGGGCACTGCTTTTCTCACCTTCTGATTTTAAAGCACGATTGGTCTTGCCTTTTGGCAATTTCTCCTAAGAATGCTTTTGGGCATAGTAACGGCATGGTTCTTACCAAAAATGTAAGGTATAGTCACTAAAACACAGCTGCTCCCCATTTCCTATTTATACCTTTGAGAGAGTTCACCCCACCCCCTTCACAGGTGATGTGCATGAAGGCCCAGGATGTATATAAGCCCCAGGCCTTGCCCGCAGAGTTCATTCAGCCTCTGGCTTCCCTCGAGGTCAGAGCTCTGCTGCTGCTTCACCTTCTTGCAGCTGGTGAGGGTGTGCTGGAAAGGTAAGCTTATCTTTTTTTTTTTTTTCTTTTACAGTGCTTTGCCTTTGTTTAGCATTTTTGGTTATGGGGTAAGCTGTGGGTGTTCCTCTTTCTGTGGCCTTGATGCCTTCATCCTAGAATCTCTGCAGTTTGTAGCTGACCCCTTATGGGACATAACAATTTAGATTTTAGTCACTTGCCTAGAGGAGCAAGTCATTTCTGTGGGTTGGTGGATGATCCAAGGGACCAGGGGAACCCTGGGAAAGGCTGACAAGTACAGCTCTCGAGGAATATCAGCTCATAAGGGTCAAGGGATTAAAATAGAGCGCAGATTCTGTTAGGAAAAAATAGGGTTCTTTGATTTTTCAGG
This sequence comes from Coccyzus lansbergi, assembly GCA_033558105.1. Classification (NCBI taxonomy): domain Eukaryota; kingdom Metazoa; phylum Chordata; class Aves; order Cuculiformes; family Coccyzidae; genus Coccyzus; species Coccyzus lansbergi. The sequence continues at coordinate 43,204 of JAUMJK010001285.1, forward strand.
GGTGCAGGAATGGTTTAGAACTAGGAAAGGAAGATAGTTTCATCAGACTTTCTCGGATCGGTTTGGTGGTCAGATGCAAGCGTCATTCAGGTTTCTGTTGTTCCAGTCTCTCTGCAGCCAGTAGGAGGTAATGATGCGATCGAGACACATTCAGACATGAGGTATGGATTATTTGGTCTCTTGTGTGGCAATTGCCAATTTGCATATCAGAGGAATTTGATCTCCAGAAGTATTGGTTGCCTTAAAAAATGTAATCTCTGGGACTGAGCTCTCTGCTCCCTCGTTCGTTCTACTTATCGCATTGTTAGAGTGACTTATTTGAACCTGTCTCCTCTTCATCCCTCTGAATATCGGATACTTTGCTACTTGAAGGTATGGATTTGCTGCCTCTCTGTAGTGCAGGATTCTGTCTTTGTCTTCCACTGTATTTCTCAGGGACGAGGATGGTCATTGTTTTGCCTCATAACAGTTAACAGTTGGGAAATCCTTCCTCATCCGGTCAGTGGGCACATGAGCCTCCCTCATTTAGAAGAGTTTGGGATTTTTCAAACCTACCGGGGAGATTTGCTCTATTATTGCTCACAGCGGTCGGTACCTCGTTCCTGTTATCCATTGCGGGGATTTTTATGTTCATAGACTTTCCAGTTTTGGTCCTAAAGTGGTCAATTCCCACCGTTGTGAGCTTTTCATCGGCTGCCTGCCTCTGTCCTTCCAGTGTCCATTACTGTCTGGTAAGTGTCCTGGTTTTTTAGGTCTTCTGTGTCGATTCTTTTTGAGAACCGGTGAAGGTTGTAATTTTTCAAGTTCTTTTTGTTTACTCCTCTAACTAAAGTCTAGTAAATTCCTAGAATTTTGATTCACACAGCTCATCTGTCTTTTGTCCCGGCTATCGGCACTACTATGTTCCTGTAACGGGAGCGGCGGAGAGAAGAGGTAAGCGGACCATGTGTCATTTTGGTTTGCCAGTGAGGTAGTCGGGCTCACCGTTACGGGGCTGGCGGCGAGAAGGGAATTAAGTATGTCTCGAAGAGTAACGTACTAGCATTTGGTATCTCGGTTATGTATGGAACCTTTGGTTTGGCAGGTGCCCTGACAGTTTTGCAGTGGGTTTAGTACAAGGTGTCGGCAGTGAGCAGCGTGATGCTGACTTGGCACTCGGTTTGCTGTCTTTTTTTTTTTTTGTGTGTGTGTATTTTAGTCCAGGACAATGTGACAGTGCAGGATTTTTCCAGTTACTTGATGCAGTTAGAAGTTTTTTTGCCCGGGATGGTTTTGGGTCGTCAGTCCTCAGGAAGTTAAGGGGGCTGTGGTTTTTGCTGGGAAGAGGGCGGGATGTCGAGAACAGCAAGGAGCAGATTTAGCGTAGGGTAGAAGGTTGCGCAGCGAGAGTTTGCCTCGTTACAGATTTGGAGAGGGGTTTGACTTTCAGCCCCGAGCTAGCGTGTGCCAGGCAGGGCAGTTCCAGCCTTTATCTGTCTTGTTGTTTAGATTATGTAGACTCTGTCTTAAATCTTCTGCAGGTCTTGATGTCATATTTGCATTTGAGCCACATGTCATCTCATCTCTAGACTCTCGGATGTTTGTTCTTATTAAGGTGCCGATTGGGCACTCTTATCACCTTGTGACTTTATAGCGTGGATAGGTCTTGCCTTTTGGCAATTTGAGGTCACTCACTTATCGCACAGGTATCGCAGGAAACATCAGCCTTGTCAGCCCTTATTGTTCCATTTTCTTAAATCCCCGTTTTGGGACTTCTTCCACACGCAGTCTGTTTTGAGGTCTGTAAGCGGGGCTCAGCCTCACGTCCTTCTAGTTGTGGCTATGTTTGTTTAAGGGGCCACAGTCTTCCATTTGTTAAGGGCTGACATAATCTTTCTCGCAGCTCACTATGTCTTCTCATTCGATGCCAGCTCTCTTTTGAGAGTCATTCTTGCCGAGGTTCCTTTTTGTTTCCACATCCCGTAGTTGGTTTTCTGTGCAGAGTCAGACCCTGCACATTTTTATCTGGCTGGAGCTGCTCTGTCTGAGCGAAAGAAGCGGTAGTTGGCAGAAGGAGAGTAGTGAATTTCTGCCTTTAGATAGACCTGTATAGTTGGACTGTGACGGGCACGGCGATACTGTGCATTGCAGAGTAAGTAGCTGTAGATATGTGGGGTGAAGAGGGTCATTTTTGGTCGGTTACGCAGCCACGCAGGGAATGACCTAAGCCATCTTGGATATGCCACAGGAGCATCGGTAGAGCAGTTTAAATTCTCGGGGCAATATATGTGGTGCATATGGTTGTTAAGATTTGATTTTATGGTTTTTTTTTTTCTGCCTGGTTGTGGTGCGAAGAAGAGTCGGTATTCCTGAACTTAAACGGCCGGTGCGCTTGTTTAGCTATTGGTGAGTCTGAGGCCAAGTTATTCAATGTTGAGTTTTACAGGCCCAGAGGCATCGGGTCTGGCAGCGAGGGGTGACAATTGAATATGGGGTAGATTGTCACAGCCGACCGGGTCAGCTGCGGAGTCAGCAGTTAGATATGACTTGTAACTACACAGCTAGTAATTGTGTTTTGGTTTTATGTTTTGTTTTTGAAGTTACAGATTAATGATCAAAATGGAATACCGGTACGGGAGCCGCCTTGGCAAAGGAAAGCAACGGAGAGTTACACGAAGAAGTGCTTTTTGCTCTTGTGTCTTAGTCCACGGAGTTGCAAGCGTTCCCACTGTCTGTGTGTTACAGGTGGTGCATAAGCCTCTAAGCGAGAGGACAAAATGTCGGTGCCCGAGGTGGGTGGCGGTCAAGGTAAGGGAGCGGGACCCAGGGAATAAGGTCTGTGGACTGTCTTTGTTTCAGGGCGGTATCTGAGCATGTGTGTTTTTGCTTTCTTTTCTGCAGGTGCCACAGGCAGCCTAGACGGGCACAGCCTCACATAGAGAAATGGTCTGAGAGGTGAGGATGTCGTCTAAACAGATCTCTTGGAGACAAGGTTTTATGGAGCACTTCAGCTGAACGTTTCCCTTTTGTTTCCGAGGTGCCACGTGGGCCGCCTTTGGAATGGGAAGAGTATTTGAGGTCAGTCGGGTTATAGGGAGATGGAGCATGGGCCTGTGGATTTGCCACAAGCAGGGCCCTGCGTAGCATGGAGCTGAGTGATACTGGTTTTTTTTTGTTCTGCAGTTTATTCTCTTCATCTTGCAGATGAAGAGGAAACCGATTGCTGCGGGATCATCTTTGACAGCAGATATGATTTGGGCTGCCTCTGCTGAGCGTGGCTTCAGGCTCTTGGACCTCTGAAAGTTAAGTTGTGGGATTGGGGTCAGGGTTATGTTGGGAGGAAGCGAGGTGGTTTGTCATAGCAAGGAGGGGCTCTATTGCACTGTTGTATTGCACTGTGTTAGAATTTGCCTTTTGACTTTGTTGTATTGCACTGTGCTAGACTTTGACTGTGCTGTGTTGAGTTGCATTTGACTTGGTATATTGCACCCCAACTTTTGTACATTGCCCCCTGTTAGACTTTGCTGTATTGTGCCTTACCTTTGCATATTGCACCCTGAATTCGCCGCTCTGCGCCGCGTGGGACGCCTTCGCCGCTCTGCGCCGCGTGGGACGCCTTCGCCGCTCTGCGCCGCGTGGGACGCCTTCGCCGCTCTGCGCCGCGTGGGACGCCTTCGCCGCTCTGCGCCGCGTGGGACGCCTTCGCCGCTCTGCGCCGCGTGGGACGCCTTCGCCGCTCTGCGCCGCGTGGGACGCCTTCGCCGCTCTGCGCCGCGTGGGACGCCTTCGCCGCTCTGCGCCGCGTGGGACGCCTTCGCCGCTCTGCGCCGCGTGGGACGCCTTCGCCGCTCTGCGCCGCGTGGGACGCCTTCGCCGCTCTGCGCCGCGTGGGACGCCTTCGCCGCTCTGCGCCGCGTGGGACGCCACTGTCTTGCATTGTGTTTGACTTTGCCTTTACTGTTTTGTGCTGTTTGTCTTTTTGTGGTATTGCGCCGTTTATCTTTTTGCTGTACTGCTTTCTGTGTTGACTTTGACTGTTTGCTGTATGGTGCCTTGACTTTTTGCTGTATTGCTTTGTGTGTTGAGTTTGAATGTTTGCTGTGTGGTGCCCCGAGGCCGTTGTTTGCTGTACTGCTTTGGGTTTGACTTACTTTGCCTGTTTGTGTGCTGTACTGCTTTGGGTTTGACTTACTTTGCCTGTTTGTGTGCTGTACTGCTTTGGGTTTGACTTACTTTGCCTGTTTGTGTGCTGTACTGCTTTGGGTTTGACTTACTTTGCCTGTTTGTGTGCTGTACTGCTTTGGGTTTGACTTACTTTGCCTGTTTGTGTGCTGTACTGCTTTGGGTTTGACTTTGTGGTCTTGTGCCCTGTTTGCCTTAGCTTTGTGTTGTTCACTAACTATAAGGATAGTATCTTAGCATGTGTGTTTGTGTTCTTCTTTGCAGGTGCCACACTCAGCCTAGAGGGGTGAAGGCTCATACAGAGGAATGCTCTGAGAGATGAGGAGACTGTTGCATAAACAGATGTCCCAGAGACAGGTTTTATGGAGTAAGTCAGCTCAATATTTTTGTTTTGTTTTGTAGGTGTCAAGTTGGGCTGCCGTTGGAACGGGAAGAGTACTTGATGTCAGTCAAGTAACAGGGAAATGGAGCGTGGGCCTGCGTAGCGTGGAGCTGACTGACACTGTGTTTTTTGTTCTGCCTTTTTGTAGATGAAGAGGGACCTGGTTGCTGCCGGATTGTCTTTGATGGCGGATGTGATTTTGGCTGCTTCTGCCGAGCGTGGCTTCAGGCTCTAGGACATCTGAAAGTTAAGTTGGTGGATCGGGGCTGGGGTTACGTTGGGAAGAAGGGAGGTGGTTTGTCATAGCAAGGAAGGGTTTAACTTTTGCAGGCACTTAGGTTTCTTTTAGAAAATAATAGAATAAAAACCTCCCAGCTGGGGTTTTTTGTCCCCTGGTCCTGGCCAGTCTGCAAGGTGATGTTCATTGACAAGGTTTGGTTGCAGACCGACTAGGGACTGGCTTTTGTTGAGGCAGGCTTAATTTTTGAGGCGCCCAGGAACACCGTTCCCGGAAAGCCATGGGGTGTAGGAGTGATGGCCTGTTGTGGCCAACACGTAATGGAATGGATGGTTGGTGAATGAGGAGGGGCTTCAGGGTGAGGGTTTGTGTGTGTGGTGTGGGGGCGGTGGGGTTGCTTTTTGAGCTGGGGTGTGTGTGTGTGTGATATTTTGTTTTGCCTTGCAGGTACTTAGCTTGCTTATAAAAAATACATACAATAGAATAAAAAACTCCCAGCTGGGGGGGTTTTTTTTTCCCCCCCAGCTGGGTTTTTTTTCCCTGGTCCCGGCCAGTCTGCGAGGCGATGTTCATTGCCAAGGTTTGGGTGCAGACTGACTCGGGACCGGGTTTTGTTGAGGCAGGCTTAATTTTTGAGGCTCCTGGGAACGCTGTTCCCGGAAAGCCACAGGGTCTGGGAGGGATGGTCCATTGTGGCCAGCGGGAAATGGAATGGATGGTTGGTGAATGAGGAGGGGCTTCAGGGTGAGGACTTGTGTGTGGGGTTTGGGGGTGGTGGAGTTGCTTTTTGAGCTGGGGGGTGTGTGTGTGTGATATTTTGTTTTGCCTTGCAGGTACTTAGCTTGCTTATAAAAAATACATAAAATAGAATAAAAAACTCCCAGCTGGGGGTTTTTTTTTTTTCCCCCCAGCTGGGTTTTTTTTCCCCGGTCCCGGCCAGTCTGCGAGGCGATGTTCATCGCCAAGGTTTGGGTGCAGACTGACTCGGGACTGGGTTTTGTTGAGGCAGGCTTAATTTTTGAGGCTCCTGGGAACGCTGTTCCTGGGAAGCCACAGGGTCTAGGAGGGATGGTCCGTTGTGGCCAGCGGGAAATGGAATGGATGGTTGGTGAATGAGGAGGGGCGTCAGGGTGAGGACTTGTGTGTGGGGTTTGGGGGTGGTGGGGTTGCTTTTTGAGGTGGGGTGTGTGTGTGATATTTTGTTTTGCCTTGCAGGTACTTAGCTTGCTTATAAAAAATACATAAAATAGAATAAAAAACTCCCAGCTGGGGGGGTTTTTTTTTCCCCCCCAGCTGGGTTTTTTTTCCCTGGTCCCGGCCAGTCTGCGAGGCGATGTTCATCACCAAGGTTTGGGTGCAGACTGACTCGGGACCGGGTTTTGTTGAGGCAGGCTTAATTTTTGAGGCTCCTGGGAATGCTGTTCCTGGGAAGCCACAGGGTTTAGGAGGGATGGCCCGTTGTGGCCAGCGGGAAATGGAATGGATGGTTGGTGAATGAGGAGGGGCCTCAGGTTGAGGACTTGTGTGTGTGGTTTGGGGGTGGTGGGGTTGCTTTTTGAGGTTGTGTCTAATGTTCTGTTTGTAATTTTTTGCTTTGCAGGCTTTTAGTTTACAGCTAAACATAAAGAAGTCTTTGGAATGGTAAGAGAAGTTGCTGCAGAGCTGTGCCTTGGGATGGTGAGAGGAGTTGCTGTGGAGCTATGCCTTGGGATGGCGAGAGGAGTCACTGTGGTGTTGCGCCTTTAAACTCTGTACTGTGGTGTTGCGCCTTAAACTCTGTACTGTGGTGTTGCGCCTTAAACTCTGTACTGTGGTGTTGCGCCTTAAACTCTGTACTGTGGTGTTGCGCCTTAAACTCTGTACTGTGGTGTTGCGCCTTAAACTCTGTACTGTGGTGTTGCGCCTTAAACTCTGTACTGTGGTGTTGCGCCTTAAACTCTGTACTGTGGTGTTGCGCCTTAAACTCTGTACTGTGGTGTTGCGCCTTAAACTCTGTACTGTGGTGTTGCTTTGTGTTTAAGTTTCTACTATTGTCTTGCATTCAGTCTGAGTTTGTACTGCTGTGTTACTCCTTAATTTTGTGCTGTGCCTGGACTTTGCTGTGTTTGTGTTGTATTGTATTGTATTGTGTTTGACTTTGCTGTGGTGTGTTGTATTGTATTGTAATGTGTTTGACTTTGCTGTGGTGTGTTGTATTGTATTGTATTGTGTTTGACTTTGCTGTGGTGTGTTGTATTGTATTGTATTGTGTTTGACTTTGCTGTGGTGTGTTGTATTGTATTGTATTGTGTTTGACTTTGCTGTGGTGTGTTGTATTGTATTGTATTGTGTTTGACTTTGCTGTGGTGTGTTGTATTGTATTGTATTGTGTTTGACTTTGCTGTGGTGTGTTGTATTGTATTGTATTGTGTTTGACTTTGTGTTGCCCTGTCTTTGAGTTTGCTGTATTGTGCCCTAACTTTGCTGTATTGCGTTGTTTGACTTTGCTGTACTGTGGCCTTAATTTGTGTTTTGTACTCTGTTTGAGTTTGTATTGTGTACTCTGTATTATGCCCTAAGTTTCTATATTGTATTCTGTGTTTGTCTTTTATACTGTGTGTTTGACTCTGTTCTGTTGTGCCCTAACTTTGTATTTTGTACTCTGTGTGACTTTATCCTGTATTTGACTCTGTATTTTGTACTGTGTGACTATCTTGTATTCTGTATTTGACTTGGTATTTTGTACTTTGTGTGTGACTTTGTACTTTGTACTTTGTATTTGACTTGTTGTATTGTGCCCCAACTTTGTACTCTGTACTTTGTACTTTGTTCTGTGTAATTGACTTTGTACTTTGTACTCTGTATTTGTCTTATTGTGCCCTAGCTGTGTACTTTGTACTCTGTATTTGACTTTTTGTGCCCTAGCTGTGTACTTTGTACTCTATTTGACTTTTTGTGCCCTAGCTTTGTACTTTGTACTCTGTATTTGACTTTTTGTGCCCTAGCTTTGTACTTTGTACTCTGTATTTGACTTTGTACGCTGTATTTGACTAGTTGTATTGTGCCCTAACACTCTGCTCTGTATTTGGTAGTCTTGTTTTGACTTTGTATTTTGTACTCTGAATTTGACTTGTTGTATTGTGCCTTAACTTTGTTCTTTGTACTCTGCATTTGAGTTGTTGTATTGTGATTTGACTCTGTACTCTGTATTCTGTATTTGACTTTGTACTCTGTACTCTGTATTCTGTATTTGACTTTGTACTCTGTACTCTGTATTCTGTATTTGACTTTGTACTCTGTACTCTGTATTCTGTATTTGACTTTGTACTCTGTACTCTGTATTCTGTATTTGACTTTGTACTCTGTACTCTGTATTCTGTATTTGACTTTGTACTCTGTACTCTGTATTCTGTATTTGACTTTGTACTCTGTACTCTGTATTCTGTATTTGACTTTGTACTCTGTACTCTGTATTCTGTATTTGACTTTGTACTCTGTACTCTGTATTCTGTATTTGACTTTGTACTCTGTACTCTGTATTCTGTATTTGACTTTGTACTCTGTACTCTGTATTCTGTATTTGACTTTGTGTTGTACCTTCATCTTTGTACTTGGTACTCTGTATTTGACTTTGTTGGCTTGTGCCTTAAACTTTGTATTTTGTACTCTGTATTTGACTTTGTGTTGTACCTTCATCTTTGTACTTGGTACTCTGTATTTGACTTTGTTGGCTTGTGCCTTAAACTTTGTATTTTGTACTCTGTATTTGACTTTGTGTTGTACCTTCATCTTTGTACTTGGTACTCTGTATTTGACTTTGTTGGCTTGTGCCTTAAACTTTGTATTTTGTACTCTGTATTTGACTTTGTGTTGTACCTTCATCTTTGTACTTGGTACTCTGTATTTGACTTTGTTGGCTTGTGCCTTAAACTTTGTATTTTGTACTCTGTATTTGACTTTGTGTTGTACCTTCATCTTTGTACTTGGTACTCTGTATTTGACTTTGTTGGCTTGTGCCTTAAACTTTGTACTTGGTACTCTGTATTTGACTTTGTGTTGTACCTTCATCTTTGTACTTGGTACTCTGTATTTGACTTTGTTGGCTTGTGCCTTAAACTTTGTACTTGGTACTCTGTATTTGACTTTGTTGGCTTGTGCCTTAAACTTTGTACTTGGTACTCTGTATTTGACTTTGTGTTGTACCTTCATCTTTGTACTTGGTACTCTGTATTTGACTTTGTTGGCTTGTGCCTTAAACTTTGTACTTGGTACTCTGTATTTGACTTTGTTGGCTTGTGCCTTAAACTTTGTACTTGGTACTCTGTATTTGACTTTGTGTTGTACCTTCATCTTTGTACTTGGTACTCTGTATTTGACTTTGTTGGCTTGTGCCTTAAACTTTGTATTTTGTACTCTGTATTTGACTTTGTGTTGTACCTTCATCTTTGTACTTGGTACTCTGTATTTGACTTTGTTGGCTTGTGCCTTAAACTTTGTACTTGGTACTCTGTATTTGACTTTGTGTTGTACCTTCATCTTTGTACTTGGTACTCTGTATTTGACTTTGTTGGCTTGTGCCTTAAACTTTGTACTTGGTACTCTGTATTTGACTTTGTGTTGTACCTTCATCTTTGTACTTGGTACTCTGTATTTGACTTTGTTGGCTTGTGCCTTAAACTTTGTATTTTGTACTCTGTATTTGACTTTGTGTTGTACCTTCATCTTTGTACTTGGTACTCTGTATTTGACTTTGTTGGCTTGTGCCTTAAACTTTGTATTTTGTACTCTGTATTTGACTTTGGCTTGCGTCTTAAACTTTGTACTCTGTACTTAGTGTTTTGTACTCTGCATTTGACTTTGCTGGCTTGCGTCTTAAACTATGTACTCTGTACTTAGTGTTTTGTACTCTGCATTTGACTTTGCTGGCTTGCGTCTTAAACTATGTACTCTGTACTTAGTGTTTTGTACTCTGCATTTGACTTTGCTGGCTTGCGTCTAAAACTTTGTACTCTGTACTTAGTGTTTTGTACTCTGCATTTGACTTTGCTGGCTTGCGTCTAAAGCTTTGTACTCTGTACTTAGTGTTTTGTACTCTGCATTTGACTTTGCTGGCTTGCGTCTAAAGCTTTGTACTCTGTACTTAGTGTTTTGTACTCTGCATTTGACTTTGCTGGCTTGCGTCTAAAACTATGTACTCTGTACTTAGTGTTTTGTACTCTGCATTTGACTTTGCTGGCTTGCGTCTTAAACTATGTACTCTGTACTTAGTGTTTTGTACTCTGCATTTGACTTTGCTGGCTTGCGTCTTAAACTTTGTACTCTGTACTTAGTGTTTTGTACTCTGCATTTGACTTTGCTGGCTTGCGTCTAAAGCTTTGTACTCTGTACTTAGTGTTTTGTACTCTGCATTTGACTTTGTTGGCTTGCGTCTTAAGCTTTGTACTCTGTACTTAGTGTTTTGTACTCTGCATTTGACTTTGTTGGCTTGCGTCTTAAGCTTTGTAATATTTTTTCATGTTTTGTAATTTAAAGCATGCTGTCAGTCATTTTCACTAATAAAGGAAATAAAAACTCTCCTCTTGGATACTGCAATAAAGGTTTTTTAGGGTTGTGTCAGTTTATTTTTGTCTTTTCTTTCTTTCCTACTTTTCACTTTAGTTTTCTGATTCAAAAACTTGAATCAGAATTCTATACACTTAAATCAGAATTCTAAAAAACTTGAGGTCAAGTTTTTGAATCAGAGCAGCCCTAGACCCAGGCTTGGTCTCTGGGAGTAAAAAATTAAATTTAAAAAAAAAATTAAAAAATAAAAAATTACTCCCAGAGACCAACCCAATTTTCTAGGGCTGCACCAGGCTGCACCACACTTATTATTTTTCTTCTTTTTATATACTACTATATAGGTACATAATTACACCCCCAGACCACCTGTACCCACCACACATACACACCTACACCCCAATCACCCACACATAAAACTACACCCCCCCCACTACACACACTGAACCAATTACACCCCACCATACCACTCCACACCTACCCTAACCACCCATGAACCAACACTCCTCCCCACAACTCCACACCCACCCTAATTAATTTATTAATTATGCAAATTACAAAAAAATGCTTTCACCACCACAAACAATCCATCAACCAACCACCAAACAAAAACACCCACCCACAAAACCACCCCCCCAACATGAACACCACCTCCCAACCACACACCCCACCATGACACCACCCCTCACCCCACCCCAACAACACTGCCCCTCCCCGACCACGCCCCCGCCACGCCGCCCCTCCCCGACCACGCCCCCGCCACGCCGCCCCTCCCCGACCACGCCCCCGCCACGCCGCCCCTCCCCGACCACGCCCCCGCCACGCCGCCCCTCCCCGACCACGCCCCCGCCACGCCGCCCCTCCCCGACCACGCCCCCGCCACGCCGCCCCTCCCCGACCACGCCCCCGCCACGCCGCCCCTCCCCGACCACGCCCCCGCCACGCCGCCCCTCCCCGACCACGCCCCCGCCACGCCGCCCCTCCCCGACCACGCCCCCGCCACGCCGCCCCTCCCCGACCACGCCCCCGCCACGCCGCCCCTCCCCGACCACGCCCCCGCCACGCCGCCCCTCCCCGACCACGCCCCCGCCACGCCGCCCCTCCCCGACCACGCCCCCGCCACGCCGCCAAAGTAATCAAGCACCAAACTCAACAAAATATGCAAATTATGTATCAAAAATTTTTTTCTACGCCCACACCTGTTCAAAACACCAACCCCCAACATTCACCCCAAAAATCATTAAGAACTCAATCCACAAATCGCTAACCAAAATATGCAAATAAGTTAAAAATTTTGTTTCGCCCAAACCCACCCCCAACACACACCCAGGAAGTCACTAACCACAAAGTAAACAAACTACCAAAACAATTACTCACCTAAAATTAAAAAAGTCTTCCTCAGTACCACACCTGACCAAAATCCCAACATTACCAAAACACACAGGCATACCTTTCATCCCAAAAAGGAAAAACAACCCACCAAACTAATTCTAAAACTAATTACGCAAACCAACCCAAAAAAACTTTTTGTTCCACCCCACACCTGAACAAAATACTCAGCCACAACACACACCCAAAACCTAATTAAGAACAAACACAACAACACATAGACACAATTAAGCAAATGAACTCACCTAAAAAATTGTTGCCAACCACACCTGCCCAAAACCCCCACCCTCCCCAAACACCCACCCCAAGCATTGACCCAGAAACTAATTAAACACCACTCAACTCAAAAACAAAACCATGTCCACAAACAAACATACCAAAAACTTAATCTCTGCCAAACCAAAATAACCAAAAACCAAACTAATTACCAAACTAATTATGCCAATAAAGCCTAACCAAATTGTTTTCCCACACACACCTGAACAAAATACTCACAAACAAGACAAACCAACAAACCAATTAAGGACCCACACAAGCACACATAAAAACAATCATCAAAACTAAGTCAGCACAAAATTACAAACACATAACACCTGCACCAAACACCCACCCTCCCCAAACACCCACCCCAAACATTCACCCATCAAACAATTAAGCACCCACCCCAGACATTCACCCATCAAGCAATTAAGCACCCACCTAGCAACAGAACAAATTAATTACATAACCAAGCCCCAAGATAACACCCCTCAAAAAAACCTTGTAAAAACAATGCCTAAAACACAAAGCACCCAAGCAAAACACCCACACAAAAAACCAAAAAAGAAACTAAAAGAAAAAATTTTCAACTCAGACAGCCACCATGTTTGAATCGGGCATCCACCATTTTGAAGCCAACTTCTGCCATTTTGAGTTCGGTCGGCCACCATTTTTGAACCGGGCGGCAGCCATTTTGAAGCAGACTCCCGCCATTTTGAGTTCGGGCAGCCGCCATTTTTGAACCGGGCAGCGGCCATTTTGAGGCCGAATCCCGCCATTTTGAGTTCTGGCCGCCGCCATTTTTGAACCGGGCGTCGGCCATTTTGAAGCCGATTCCCGCCATTTTCAGTTCGGGCGGCCGCCATTTTTGAATCGGGCGGCGGCCATTTTGAGGCCGAATCCCGCCATTTTGAGTTCGGGCGGGCGGCCGCCATTTTTGAACCGGGCGGCGGCCATTTTGAAGCCAACTGCCGCCATTTTGAGTTCGGGCAGCCGCCATTTTTGAACCGGGCAGCGGCCATTTTGAAGCCAACTCCCGCCATTTTGAGTTCGGGCAGCGGCCATTTTGACGCCGATTCCCGCCATTTTGAGTTCGGGCGGCGGCCATTTTTGAACCGGGCGGCGGCCATTTTGAAGCCGATTCCCGCCATTTTGAGTAAGGGCAGCAGCCATTTTTGATTCGGGCGGCGGCCATTTTGAATCCGGCTGCCGCCATTTTGAGGTCGGGCGGCAGCCATTTTTGATTCGGGCGGCGGCCATTTTGAATTCAGACGGCCACCATCTTTAGGGTTAGGGTTAGGGTTAGGGTTAGGGTTAGGGTTAGGGGTTAGGGGTTAGGGTTAGGGTTAGGGTTAGGGTTAGGGTTAGGGTTAGGGTTAGGGTTAGGGTTAGGGTTAGGGTTAGGGTTAGGGTTAGGGTTAGGGTTAGGGTTAGGGTTAGGGTTAGGGTTAGGGTTAGGGTTAGGGTTAGGGTTAGGGTTAGGGTTAGGGTTAGGGTTAGGGTTAGGGTTAGGGTTAGGGTTAGGGTTAGGGTTAGGGTTAGGGTTAGGGTTAGGGTTAGGGTTAGGGTTAGGGTTAGGGTTAGGGTTAGGGTTAGGGTTAGGGTTAGGGTTAGGGTTAGGGTTAGGGTTAGGGTTAGGGTTAGGGTTAGGGTTAGGGTTAGGGTTAGGGTTAGGGTTAGGGTTAGGGTTAGGGTTAGGGTTAGGGTTAGGGTTAGGGTTAGGGTTAGGGTTAGGGTTAGGGGTTAGGGTTAGGGTTAGGGTTAGGGTTAGGGTTAGGGTTAGGGTTAGGGTTAGGGTTAGGGTTAGGGTTAGGGTTAGGGTTAGGGTTAGGGTTAGGGTTAGGGTTAGGGTTAGGGTTAGGGTTAGGGTTAGGGTTAGGGTTAGGGTTAGGGTTAGGGTTAGGGTTAGGGTTAGGGTTAGGGTTAGGGTTAGGGTTAGGGTTAGGGTTAGGGTTAGGGTTAGGGTTAGGGTTAGGGTTAGGGTTAGGGTTAGGGTTAGGGTTAGGGTTAGGGTTAGGGTTAGGGTTAGGGTTAGGGTTAGGGTTAGGGTTAGGGTTAGGGTTAGGGTTAGGGTTAGGGTTAGGGTTAGGGTTAGGGTTAGGGTTAGGGTTAGGGTTAGGGTTAGGGTTAGGGTTAGGGTTAGGGTTAGGGTTAGGGTTAGGGTTAGGGTTAGGGTTAGGGTTAGGGTTAGGGTTAGGGTTAGGGTTAGGGTTAGGGTTAGGGTTAGGGTTAGGGTTAGGGTTAGGGTTAGGGTTAGGGTTAGGGTTAGGGTTAGGGTTAGGGTTAGGGTTAGGGTTAGGGTTAGGGTTAGGGTTAGGGTTAGGGTTAGGGTTAGGGTTAGGGTTAGGGTTAGGGTTAGGGTTAGGGTTAGGGTTAGGGTTAGGGTTAGGGTTAGGGTTAGGGTTAGGGTTAGGGTTAGGGTTAGGGTTAGGGTTAGGGTTAGGGTTAGGGTTAGGGTTAGGGTTAGGGTTAGGGTTAGGGTTAGGGTTAGGGTTAGGGTTAGGGTTAGGGTTAGGGTTAGGGTTAGGGTTAGGGTTAGGGTTAGGGTTAGGGTTAGGGTTAGGGTTAGGGTTAGGGTTAGGGTTAGGGTTAGGGTTAGGGTTAGGGTTAGGGTTAGGGTTAGGGTTAGGGTTAGGGTTAGGGTTAGGGTTAGGGTTAGGGTTAGGGTTAGGGTTAGGGTTAGGGTTAGGGTTAGGGTTAGGGTTAGGGTTAGGGTTAGGGTTAGGGTTAGGGTTAGGGTTAGGGTTAGGGTTAGGGTTAGGGTTAGGGTTAGGGTTAGGGTTAGGGTTAGGGTTAGGGTTAGGGTTAGGGTTAGGGTTAGGGTTAGGGTTAGGGTTAGGGTTAGGGTTAGGGTTAGGGTTAGGGTTAGGGTTAGGGTTAGGGTTAGGGTTAGGGTTAGGGTTAGGGTTAGGGTTAGGGTTAGGGTTAGGGTTAGGGTTAGGGTTAGGGTTAGGGTTAGGGTTAGGGTTAGGGTTAGGGTTAGGGTTAGGGTTAGGGTTAGGGTTAGGGTTGGGTGAGGGTTAGGGGTTGGGTTAGGGGTTAGGGTTAGGGTTTGGGTTAGGGTTGGGTTAGGGGTTAGGGTTAGGGTTAGGGTTTGGGTTAGGGTTGGGTTAGGGTTTGGGTTAGGGTTGGGTTAGGGGGTTGGGTTAGGGTGTGGGGGTGGGGTTGGGTTGGGGTTGGGTGGTTGGGTTAGGGTTAGGGTTAGGGTTGGGGTTAGGGTTGGGGTTGGGTGGTAGGGTTAGGGTAGGGGTTGGGTTAGGGTTAGGGGTTGGGTTGGGTGGGTAGGGGTTGGGTTGGGTTTGGGTGGGGGTGGGGTTGGGTTAGGGTTGGGTGTGGGTTAGGGTGGGTTAGGGGTTGGGTTAGGGTTAGGGTTGGGGTAGGGTTGGGTTGGGGTTAGGGTTGGGGTTGGGGTTAGGGTTAGGGTTGGGTTGGGTGGTGGGTTAGGGTTAGGGGTTAGGGTTAGGGTTGGTTGGGGTGGGTTGGGGTTGGGGTTGGGGTTGGGTGGGTTGGGGTGGGGTTGGGGGTAGGGGTGGGTTAGGGTTGGGGTTGGGTTGGGTTGGGTTGGTGGGGTGGGTGGGGGTGGGTGGGGTTGGGTGGGGTTGGGGGTGGGGTGGGTTAGGGGTTGGGGGTGGGTGGGGTTGGGTTGGGTTGGGGTTGGGTTGGGTTGGGTTTGGGTTGGGGTAGGGTTGGTGGGGTTGGGTTGGGGTTGGGTGGGTGGTGGGTTGGGGTGGGGTTGGGGTTGGGTTGGGTTAGGGGTTGGGGTGGGGTGGGGTTGGGTTGGGTTGGGGTTGGGGGTTGGGGTTGGGGTTAGGGGTGGGTAGGGTTGGGGTGGGTTGGGGTTGGGGTGTGGGGTTGGGGTGGGTGGGGTGGGTAGGGTTGGGGTTGGGTTGGGTGGGTTGGGGTGGGTGGGGTGGTGGGTTGGGGTGGGTGGGGTGGGTTGGGTGGGTGGGGGTTGGGGTTGGGTTGGGGGTGGTGGGTTAGGGTTGGGTGGGGTGGGGTTAGGGGTTGGGGTTGGGGTGGTGGGTGGTGGGGTTGGGTTAGGGTTGGGGTTGGGTTGGGGTTGGGTGGTGGGTGGGGTTGGGGTTGGGTTGGGTTAGGGGTGTGGGTTGGGTGGTTGGGTTAGGGTGGGTGGGTTAGGGTTGGGGTTGGGGTGTGGGGTTGGGTTGGGGTGGGTTGGGGTTGGGTTTGGGTTGGGTGGGGTTGGGTGGGGTTGGGGTTGGGGGTAGGGTTGGGTTAGGGTTGGGTTAGGGTTGGGTTGGGTGGGTGGGTGGGGTGGGTGGTGGGGTGGGGTTGGGTGGGTGGGTTAGGGGGTTGGGTTAGGGTTGGGTGGTGGGTGGGTTGGGGGTGGTGTGGGTTAGGGTTTGGGTGTAGGGTTTGGGTTTGGGTTAGGGGTTGGGGTTGGGTGGTGGGTTTGGGTTGGGGTGGGTTGGGGTGGTGGGTTGGGGGTTAGGGTGGTGGGTTGGGTTGGGGTTGGGTGGTTGGGTTGGGGGTTAGGGTGGGTAGGGGTGGGGGTGGGGTGGGGGTTGGGGTGTGGTTGGGGGTGGGTGGGGTGGGGGTGGGGGTGGGGGTGGGGTTAGGGTGGGGGGTAGGGTTGGGGTTGGGGTTAGGGGTTAGGGTTAGGGTTGGGTTGGGGTTAGGGTTAGGGTTAGGGTTAGGGTTAGGGTTAGGGTTAGGGTTAGGGGTTAGGGTTAGGGTTAGGGTTAGGGTTAGGGGTTAGGGTTAGGGTTAGGGTTAGGGTTAGGGTTAGGGTTAGGGTTAGGGTTAGGGTTAGGGTTAGGGTGGTTGGGTTAGGGTTAGGGTTAGGGTTAGGGTTAGGGTTAGGGGTTAGGGTGTTAGGGTTAGGGGTTAGGGTTAGGGTTAGGGTTAGGGTTAGGGTTAGGGTGTGGGTTAGGGGTTAGGGTTAGGGTTAGGGTGTGGGTAGGGTTAGGGTTAGGGTTAGGGTTAGGGTTAGGGTTAGGGTTAGGGTTAGGGTTAGGGTTAGGGTTAGGGTTAGGGTTAGGGTTAGGGTTAGGGTTAGGGTTAGGGTTAGGGTTAGGGTTAGGGTTAGGGTTAGGGTTAGGGTTAGGGTTAGGGTTAGGGTTAGGGTTAGGGTGGGTAGGGTTAGGGTTAGGGTTAGGGTTAGGGTTAGGGTTAG
>JAUMJK010001286.1:0-61038 GCA_033558105.1 Coccyzus lansbergi
CCCCCCCAAGACAACCCCCAAACTGTCCCCCCCACATCCTGACCCCCCCCAATTGGACCCCACTGAGAACTGAGACCCCCCCACATTGTCCCCTCAATCCATCCCACCCTCCCCGTTCTTAGGGTCCCCCTCATCCTGACCCCCCCCAGACCCCCCCTCATTGTCCCACCCATCCCATTCTTAGGGGCCCCCCCCAATCCTGACCCCCTGAACCTCCCCCCCAACTGCCCCCCCCGATTGGACCCCCCTGAGACCTCCCCATTGTCCCCCCCATCCCACCCCTCCCATTCTTAGGGTCCCCCCGATCCTGACCCACCTGAGACCCCCTCCATTGACCCCCCCAATCCCTCCCCCCTATTCTTAGGGTCCCCCCCATCCTGATCCCCCTGAGACCCCCCCAAACTGTCCCCCACCCATCCTGACACCCCCCATTATCCCCCCCCAGCCCACCCCCCATTCTTAGGGTACCCCTCATTCTGACCCCTCCAAGACCCCTCAAACTGTCCTCCCCCATCCTGACCCCCCCCCCAAGACCCCCCACATTGTCCACCCCTCCATTCTTAGGGTCCCCCTCATCCTGACCGCCCCAAGACCTCCCCCCATCCTGCCCCCCCCACCGCAACCAGCTCCCCCCCATTGCCCCCCATCCCACACCCCCCATTATTAGGGTCCCCCCCATCCTGACCCCCCCAAGACAACCCCCAAACTGTACCCCCCACATCCTGACCCCCCCCAATTGGACCTTGCTGAGACCTCCCCATTGTCCCCCCCAATCCCACCCCCTCCCCACTGACCTCCCCCCCCCAATCCCACCCTCCCCATTCTTAGGGTCCCCCCAATCCTGATCTCCTGAGACACCCCCCCAAACTGTCACCCCCATCCTGACCCCCCTGAGATCCCCCTCATTGTCCCTCCCCCCCCCACCCCCCATTCTTAGGGTCCCCCTGAGACCCCTCCCTGATTGTCTCCACCATCCCACACCCCCTATTCTTAGGGTCCCCCACATCCTGATCTCCCCCAGACACCCCCACATTGTCCCCTCCGTTATTAGGGTCCCCCTCATCCTGACCCCCTCCCAAAATAACCCCCCCACATCCTAACCCCCCTGAGAACTCCCCCCCATTGTCCCCTCAATCCATCCCACCCCCCCATTCTTAGGGTCCCCCCCTATCCTGATCCCCCCCAGACACCCCCACATTGTCCCCCCCATTCTTAGGGTCCCCCTCATCCTGGCCCCCAAGATACCCCCCAAACTGTCCCCCCCCGAGAACCCCCCTATTGTTCCCCCAATCCCACCTTCCCCATTCTTAGGGTCCCCCTCATCCTGACCCCCCAAGATACCCCCCAAACTGCCCCCCCCCTCGAGAACCCCCCCATTGTTCCCCCAATCCCACCTTCCCCATTCTTAGGGTCCCCCAAACTGCCCCCCCCAATCCTGACCCTCCCAATTGGACCCCACTGAGACCCCCCCCTCACTGTCCCCTCCCATCCTGACCCCCCCTGAGACCCCCCCATCCCACCCCCTCATTCTTAGGGTCCCCCCCCTATACTGACCCCCCCAAGACCCCCCCTCCTGACCCCCCCCCCAAATTGGACCCCCCAAATCCCACCCCCCCAACTGTCCCCCACCCCCATCCTGACCCCCTTGAGACCCTCCTCAAACTGTCCCCACCCCCACCTTCCCCTGGTAACCAAGCACCAGCCTCTAATTAATCCCTGATTAGCAGAGGGTTAATGAACCCTGGGAGAGGGGGAGGGGCCAGCTGCGAGTTGTACAGGGGGGAGGGGTTAATGAGCACCGTGAGTGTGTAAGGGGGGGGTTAACAAGGACTGTGAGTGTGTAAAGGGGGTTAATGAGCACTGTGAGTGTGCAAAGGGGGTTAACGAGCTCTGTGAGTGTGTTAAGGGGGTTAAAGAGCACTGGGAGTGTGCAAAGGGCGTTAACAAGCACTGTGAGTGTGTGAAGGGGTTAACGAGCACTGTGAGTGTGTTAAGGGGGTTAATGAGCACTGGGAGTGTGCAAAGGGGTTAACGAGCACTGTGAGTGTGTTAAGGGGGTTAATGAGCACTGGGAGTGTGCAAAGGGGGTTAACAAGCACTGTGAGTGTGTGAAGGGGTAAATGAGCACTGTGAGTGTGTTAAGGCGATTAATGAGCACTGGGAGTGTGCAAAGGGGGTTAATGAGCACTGTGAGTGTGCAAAGGGGGTTAACGAGCACTGGGAGTGTGTAAGGGGGTTAACGAGCACTGGGAGTGTGTAAGGTGGTGCAGTGAGCACTGTGAAAGTGCAAGAGGGATGTGGGGTGAGCTGTGAGTGTGCAAAGGGGTGTGGCATCTGCTATGAGTGTGCAAGGGGGGTAAAATGAGCACTCTGAGTATGCAAGGAGGGGTTAGCAAGTACTATGAGTGTGTAAAGGGGGTGAGGTGAACTCTGAGCATGCAAGGGGGATGTGAGGAGCACTGTGGGTGTGCAAAGGGGGGGCTGAGCTGAGCTGGGAGTGTGCAAGGGGGGTTAACGAGCATGTGAGTGTGTTAGTGGGGGTTAACAAGGACTGTGAGTGTGTAAGGCGGGTTAATGAGCATTGTGAGTGTGTATAGGGGTAAATGAGCACTATGAGTGTGTAAAGGGGGTAAATGAGCACTGTGAGTGTGTAAAGGAGTTATCGAGCACTGTGAGGGTGCAAAGGGGGTTAATGAACACTATGAGTGTGCAAAGAGGGTAAAATGAGCACTAAGAGTGTGCAAAGGGGGTAATGAGCAATGTGAGCGTGCAAACAGGGGGTGGGGTGAGCTATAGGTCTGGAGGGGAGGGGTTAATGAGCACAGTGAGTGTGCAAAGCTGGGTGAGGTGAGCTCTGAGTATGCAAGGAAGGGAATGAGCAGTGTGAGTGTGCAAAGGGGTGTGGGGTGAGCTGTGAGTGTGCAAAGGGGTTAATAAGCACCGTGAGTGTATAAGGGGGGGTTAATGAGCACTGTGAGTGTGCAAAGGGAGTTAATGAGCACTGTGAGTGTGTAAAGGGGGTTAACGAGCACTGTGAGTGTGCTAAGGGGGTTAATGAGCACTGTGAGTGTGTAAAGAGAGCTAATAAGCACTGTGAGTGTGTAAAGGGGTTAACGAGCACTGTGAGTGTGTAAGGGAGTTAATGAGCACTGGGAGTGTGCAAGGGGGAGTTAATGAGCACTGAGCGTGTTAAGGGGTTAATGAGCACTGTGAGTGTGCAAAGGGGGTTAATGAACTCTGTGAGTGTGTAAAGGGGATTAATGAGCACTATGAGTGTGTAAAGGGGGTTGAGATGAACTCTGAGTGTGCAAAGGGGGTGTGGAGCGAGCTCTGAGCGTTCCAGGGGAGTGTAGGGTGAGCTGTGAGCGTGCAAGGGGGTGGGAGTGAGCTGTGAGTGTGCAAGTGGGGCATGGGGTGAGCTCTAAGTGTGCAAGGTGGGTGTGGGGTGAGCTCTGAGTGTGCCAAGGGGGTGTAATGAGCACTATGAGTGTGCAAGGGGGGGTGGGATGAGCTCTGAGCCTGCGAGGGGGGTGTGGGGTGAGCTGTGAGTGTGCAAAGGGGTAAGCTATGAGCGTGCAAGGGGTGTAACAAGCACTGTGAGTGCACAAGGGGGCGTGGGGTGAGCTCCGAGTGGGTGGGGAGGGGGTGGTGAGCCCTGAGCGTGCGAGAGCTCACGCGCGTGTGCCCCCAGGGATGGCGTCGCCTCTGCCGCTGCTGCTGCTGCTGCTGCTCAGCCCCCGCCCCACCCCCGCTGGCCTCCACGTCAATGCCACCGAAGGTAACCGCACACGCGTGTGCCACACGTGTTGGGGGGGTCACACCTGAACACGCATGTGAGGGCTCCTGGAACACACGTGTGCACCTCGGGACGTGGGTGTGGCCTCCAGAACACGTGTGACCACCACAACACGTCTACACCAGGACATGTGTGACCCCCAGAACATGCATGTGACCCCCCCCAGAACACGCCGCTTTGCCCCAGAGCATGTGTCCACCTCAACACACGTGTGCACCGGGACACACGTGTCCACTCCAGGACGTGTGTGTGGCCTCCAGAACACGTGGCCACCACAACACGTGTCTACCAGGACATGCGTGTGCACTCCAGAGCACGTGGCCACCCCAGAAGATGTGGCCACCCTGACACACGTGTGCACCAGGACACGTGTGTCCACTCCAGGACGTGTGTGTCCACCCCAGAACACGTGTGTGGCCTCCAGAACATGTGTGCCCCAGGACACACGTGGCCACCTCGGTGCATGCTTGTGGCCTCCAGAACACACGTGTGTCCATCCCAGAGCACGTGGCCACCTCAGAAGATGTGTCCCTGTGGCCACCAGCTACGTGCACCAGGACACACGTGGCCACTCCAGAACATGTGTGGCCATCCCAGAGCACATGTGTCCATCTCAGAGCACGTGGCCACCAGGACACACGTAGCCACTCCAGAACATGTATGTTATGTGGCCTCCAGAGCATGTGTTTACGAGAACACGTGTGCCCCAGAGCTCGCATGTCCCTCCCACTGCATGTATGTCCACCCCAGAACACGCCTGTGTCCACCCCAGAGCATGTGTGTCCATCCCAGAGCATGTGACCACCCCAGAAGATGTGTCTGCCCTGACACACGTGTGCACCAGGACACGCATGTCCACCCCAGAACATGTGTCCACCAGAACACGTGTCCACAAGACAAATGTGTCCACCAGGACACGCGTGTCCGCCCCAGAACTTGTGTCCACCAGGACATGTTGGCACCCCAAGACACGTCTCCACCCCAGCACACGCGTGTTCACCCCAGAACACATGTCCACAAGATCCGTGTGGCCACCAGGACACGTTTGCACCACAAGACATGTGTCCACCTGAGAGCACGTGTCTACCAGGACACTCTTACACTCCAAGACACACGTGTCCACCCCAGAACATGCATGTGGCCTCCAGCACATGTGGCCACCAGGCCATGCACCCACCCCAGAACACGCGTGTCCCTCAGAAGATGTGTCCCCCAAGCCCTGTGGCCACCAGGCCTCGTGTCCCCTCAGCCCCGTGTCCACCAGGCCCCGAGCCCCCTGTCCCCATGGCCACCAGGCCCTGAGTCCTGTGGCCGCCAGGCCCTACACCCACCCCAGCCCAGTGGCTAACAGGCCCTGAACCCCCCTGAGCCCCATGGCCACCAGGCCCTTAGTCCTGTGGCCACTAGGCCCCATGCCCACCCCAACCCAGTGGCCACCAGGCCCCATGCCCACCCCAGCTCTGTGGCCACCAGGCCCCATGCCCACTAGGCCTCGCACCCCCTAGTCTCCAGGCACTGAGTCCTGTGGCCACCAGGCCCCACACCCACCCCAGCCCTGTGGCCACCAGGCCTCACAGTCCTGAAGCCCCTTGGCCACCAGGCCCTGTGCCCACCCCATCACCGTGCCCACCAGACTACGAGCTCTGTGGCCACCAGGCCTTGCACCCCCCATCCCCATGGCCACCAGGCCCTGAGTCCTGTGGCCACAAGGCCCCGTGCCCCCCAGCCTTGTGGCCACCAGGCCCTGACCCCTGTGGCCACCAGGCCTCCATCCCTCTGGCCACCAGGCCTCACAGCCCTGAAGCCGCATGTCCACCAGGCCCCTTGCCCCCAGAGGCCCTTGGGCACCAGGCCCTGAGTGTCCCAAGCCCCATGGCCACCAGGCCCCATGGCCACCAGGCCCCATGGCTACCAGTCCCCAAACCCACCCAAGCCCCGTGGCCACCAGGCCCCATGCCCACCCCATCCCCAAACCTACTCCAGCCCTGTGGCCATCAGGCTGTGAGTACCATGGCCACCAGGCCTTGCAACCCCCATCCCCATTGCCACCAGGCCCTGAGCCCTATTGCCACTAGTCCCCATGCTCCCATCCCAATGGCCACTAGGCTCTCATCCCCATGGCCACCAGCCCCATGGCCACCAGGCCCTATCCCCATGGCCACCTGCCCCTATCCCCATGGTCATCAGGCCCTCATCCCCATGGCCACCATCCCCTATCCCCACAGCCACTTGGCCTTCATCCCCATGGCCACCATCCCCTATCCCCGTGGCTACCAGGCTCTCTTCCCTATAGCCACCCTATCCCTATCCCCATGGCTACTGTCCTCTATCCCCATGGTCACCAGGCCCTAATCCCTGTGGCCACCAGCCCCTATCCCCATGGCCACCAGCCCCTATCCACATGGCCACCAGGCCCTGATCCCCATGGCCACCAGCCCCTATCCCCATGGCCACCAGGCTCTATCCCTGTGGCCACCATCCCCTATCCCCATGGCCACCATCCCCAATCCCCATGGCCACCAGGCCCTGATCCCCATGGCCACTTGGCCCTCATCCCCATGGCCACCACCCCCGCTCCCCGTGGCCACTGTGCCCTGGTTGTTGGTGGCCGCTGACGGGGCTGTGGTGCAGGCTGCCCTCCGCTGGTGCCGCCGCGGGACGGGGGCATCCGGTACCGGGGCCTGACGCCCGAGGCCGTGCGCGGCGCCCGCCTGCTGCCCTTCGACTACGAGGTGGAGGTGGTTTGCCGGCCCCAGCGCGAGCTCACCGGCCCCAAGGTGCGCAAGTGCCAGCGCGACGGCTCCTGGACCAGCAGCCACCAGCCCAGCCGCTGCCGTGAGTCCCACCCGCCGCCTCCTCACCACAACCAGCAGCTCCAGCCCAGCCCCAGCAGCAGCTCCAACCCCATCTCCATCCTCAACTCTCCATCCCCAACTCTCCATCCCCATCCCATCTCATCATCATTCCCATCCCCATCATCTCCATTCTCAACTCTCCATCTCCATCCCCATCTTATCATCGTTGTCATCCCCATTGTCTCCATCCTCAACTCTCTACATTCCCATCCCATCTCATCATCGTTACCATCCCCATAGTCTCCATCCCCGTCCCCATCTCCATTGCCATCCCCACCTCCATCCTCAACTCTCCATCACCATCTCCATCCCATCTCGTCATTGTTTCCATCTCCACCCTCAACCCTCCATCTCCATTGCCATCTCCATCCTCAACTCTCCATCCCCATCTCCATCCCCATCATCTCCATCCTCAACTCTCTCCATCTCCATCCCATCTCATCATCGTTACCATCCCCATTGTCTCCATCCCCATCCCCATCTCCATCCCCATCTCCATCCTCATTCCCAACTCTCCATCCCCTTTCCCATCCCCATCCCTATCTCTATCCCTATCCCCATCCCCATCTCCAACCCCATCCCCATCCCCATCTCCACCTCCATCTCCATCCCCAACTCTCCATCCCCATCATCTCCATCCCCATCATCTCCATCTCCATCTCCATCCCCATTCCCATCCCCATCCCCATCCCCATCCCCATCCCCATCCCCATCCCCATCCCCAACTCTCCATCCCCATCATCCCCATCCTCATCCCATCTCCATCTCCATCATCCCCAACTCTCCATCCCCACCTCCATCCCCATCTCCATCCCCATCATCTCCATCTCTATCTCCATCCCCATCTCCATCTCCATTTCCATCCCCATCCCCACCAAGATGTCCCCTGTCCCTGAGCTGACCCCTGCCCCCCGTCCCCGGCAGTGCGTCCGTGCCCGAAGCTGCAGCTGAGCCTGGAGAACGGGCGTGCGGTGGCCTGGGCCATGGAGCGGGTGCCGGTGGAGGGCACGTGGGCCGAGTTCTCCTGCGACCCCGGCTTCCGCCTGGTGGGCAGCGCCCGCAGCAACTGCACCAAACTGGGGCGCTGGAGCACCCCAAAGCCCACCTGCGAGCGTGAGGGGGGGACAAGGGGGGTGGGGTGGGGTGGGACCCCATGGGGACGTCCTGGGGGCTCCAGGGTTGAGGGTGATGGGATTCCATGGAGCTCCTTGGGGTTAGGGGTCCCTGTGGTGGAGGATCCATGGGGCTGGGGTCTCCAGGCTTGAGGGTGATGGGATTACATGAAGGTCCTTGAGTCTCGGGGTTGGATTCCATGGAGCTCCTTGGGGTTGGGGGTCCCTGGGGTGGAGGATCCATGGGGTTGGGGTCTCCAGGGTTGAGGGGGGTGGGATTCCATGGAGCTCCTTGGGGTTGGGGGTCCCTGGGGTGGAGGATCCATGCGGTTGGGGTCTCCAGGGTTGAGGGGGGTGGGATTCCATGGAGCTCCTTGAGGTTGGGGGTCCCGGGGGTGGAGGATCCTTGGGTTTGGGGTCTCCAGGCTTGAGGGTGATGGGATTCCATGGAGCTCTTTGAGTCTAGGGGTCCCTGGGTTGGGGGTCCCTGGGTTAGTGGGATCCCATGAGACGTCCTCAGGGTGGAGGATCCTTGGGGTTGGGGTCTCCAGGGTTGAGGGTGATGGGATTCCATGAAGATCCTTGAGTCTGGGGGTCCCTGGGGTGGAGGATTGTTGGGGTCTCCAGGGTGGAGGGTGATGGGATTCCATGGAGCTCCTTGGGTTTGGGGGTCCCTGGGGTGGAGGATCCATGGGGTTGGGGTCTCCAGGTTTGAGGGGGGTGGGATTCCATGGCATGTCCTTGAGTCTTGGGGTCGCTGGGGTGCACAATCTTTGGGTGTGGGGTCTCCAGGCTCGAAGGTGATGGGATTCCACAGAGCTCCTTGAGTCTAGGTGTCCCTGGGTTGGGGGTCCCTGGGTTAGTGGGATCCCATGAGACGTCCTCAGGGTGGAGGATCCTTGGGGTTGGGGTCTCCAGGCTTGAGGGTGATGGGATTCCATGGAGCTCCTTGGGTTTGGGGGTTCCTGGGGTGGAGGACCCTTGGGGTTGGGGTCTCCAGGGTGGAGGGTGATGGGATTCCATGAAGGTCCTTGAGTCTGGGGGTCCCCGGGGTGGAGGATCCTTGGGGTTGGGGTCTCCAGGCTTGAGGGTGATGGGATTCCATGAAGGTACTTGAGTCTAGGGGTCCCTGGGTTGGTGGGATCCCATGAGACGTCCTCAGGGTGGAGGATCCTTGGGGTTGGGGTCTCCAGGATTGAGGGTGGTGGGTTTCCATGGGATGTCCTTGAGTCTTAAGAGTCCCTGGGTTGGGGGTCCTTGGGGTGGAGGATCCTTGGGGTTGGGGTCTCCAAGGTGGAGGGTGACGGGATTCCATGAAGGTCCTTGAGTCTGGGGGTCCCTGGGGTGGAGGCTCCGTGCGGTCGGGGTCTCCAGGGTTGGGGTTGGGGGGGTCCTCGGGGTGGGGTCTCCAGGGGCTGGGGACCCAGTGTGACTCGGTTTCCCTCTTCAGCAGCGCGACGCCTTCTCTCAGGTGAGTGACGCTCCAGCTCCTTCCTCCTCCTCCTCCTCCTCCACCTCCTCTTCCTCCCCCGAGCCTTCCTCCTTCCATCCCCTCCTCTTCCTCCCCCCAGTCTTCCTCCTTCCAACCCCTCCCCTTTCTCTTCCCCACTTCCACTCCATCCCATTCTCCTCCCTCCTCTTCCTCCCAGCCTTCCTCCCTTCTCCTCCTCCTCCCTCCATCCCCTGCTTTCTCCTCGTCCCAGCCTTCCTCCCTCCTCCTCCTCCTCCTCCCACCATCTCCTCCCCCTCCAAGCCTCTTTCCCTCCTCCTCCTCCTTCCACCCCCTCCTATTCCCCCATCCCTTTCTCCTGCTCCTCCCAGCCTTCCTCCCTCCTCCTCCTCCCCCCTCCATCCCTTCCCCTTTCCCCCATCCCTTCCTCCTCCTCCTCCCAGCCTTCCTCCCTCCTTCACTCCTCCTCCTCCCTCCTCCCAGCCTTCCTCCCTCCTTCACTCCTCCTCCTCCTCCCAGCCTTCCTCCCTCCTTCACTCCTCCTCCTCCTCCTCCCAGCCTTCCTCCCTCCTTCACTCCTCCTCCTCCCTCCTCCCAACCTTCTTCCCTCCTTCACTCCTCCTCCTCCTCCCAACCTTCCTCCCTCCTTCACTCCTCCTCCTCCTCCCAACCTTCCTCCCTCCTTCACTCCTCCTCCTCCTCCCAACCTTCCTCCCTCCTCCTCCCTCCATCCCCGCCCCTTTCTCCTCCCCTCTTCCACTCCTCCACTTCCATTCTCCTCCTCCTCCTCCCGGCCTTCCCCTCGCTCCCCCCCCCCCCCCACCCCCAATCCCTTCCTCCCATCCCTCTCTCCCTCCTCCTCCTCCCGGTCCCGTTTTTCCTCTCCGAATCCCAGCGGCTGCCGTTGCCGCTTCCTCTTCCCGGTCCTCCCTTCTCCTCCTCCTCCATCCCCATCCTCCTTCTCTCCATCCCTTTCTCCTCCTTCTCCTCCATCCCCATCCTCCTCCTCTCCATCCCTTTCTTCTCCTCCTCCTCCTCCATCCCCATCTTCTCCTTCTCCCCATCCCTCTCCTCTCCCATCGCTCCTTCCCACTCCCCTCCCCTCCCACCTCCCGACCTCCAACCCGGTTCCTCTCCCATCCCGTTAATTCCAACCCCGTTACCTTCCATCTCCTTTCCCATCCCACCTCGGTCCTTCTCCATCCCATCCCATCCCATCCCATCCCCATCACCTCCCATCCCATCCCATCCCATCCCAATCCTCCTCCTCCATCCCCATCACCTCCCATCCCATCCCAATCCTCCTCCTCCATCCCCATCATCTCCCATCCCATCACCTCCCGTCCCATCGTCTCCCACCTCGTTCCTCTCCCGTCCCATTCATTCCAACCCCGTTATCTCCAGCCCCTTTCTCTCCAACCTCCTTCTTCCCCGTCCCCTTCTTCCCCATCATCCCCTTCCTTCTCCCTCCGCGTTATCTCCCTTCCCGTTATCTCCCTCCCCGTTATCTCCGTCCCCACCATCTCCCACCCTGTCCTGTTACCCCTTATCTCCCACCCCATCATCTCCCACCTCGTTATCTCCCACCCCGTCATCTGCAACCCCATTTTTTTCCAAGCCTATAATCTCCAACCCCATCATCTCCTACCCTGTTATCTCCAGCCCCATCAAATCCCAGCCCAAAATTTCCAACCCTGTTATCTCCAACCCCATCATCTCCCACCCCATCATCTCTAACCCCGTTGTCTCCCACCTTGTTATCTCCCACCCTGTTATCTCCAAACCCGTCGTCTCCCACCCCATTATCTCCCACCCTGTCACCTCCAACCCCATCATCTCCCAGCCCAAAATCTCCAACCCCCTTATCTCCATCTCTATCATCTCCCACCCCATCCTGTTACCCTATTACCTCCCACCTTGTTATCTCCAACCCCATTATCTCAACCCCATCACCTCCAACCCCATCACCTCCCAATCCATTATCTATAAACCCATCGTCTCCCACCCCATTATCTCCCACCCTGTTACTTCCAACCCCATCATCTTCCAGCCCCAAATCTCCAACCCCTTGATCTCCATCCCTATCATCTCCCACCCCATCCTGTTACCCTATTCCCTCCCACCCTGTTATCTCCAACCCCATTATCTCCAACCCCATCACCTCCAACCCCATCATCTCCCACTCCATTATCTATAAACCCATCGTCCCCCACCCTGTTATCTCCCACCCTGTTACTTCCAATCCCATCATCTCCCAGCCCCAAATCTCCAACCCTATTATCTCCATCCCCAAATCCCCAACCCCTTGACTCCATCTCTATCATCTCCCACCCCATCATCTCCAACCCTATTATCTCTAACCCCCTTATCTCCAACCCCACCATCTCCCACCCCATTATCTCCAACCCCATTATCTCCAACCCCATCACCTCCAACCCCATCATCTCCCACTCCATTATCTATAAACCCATCGTCTCCCACCCCATTATCTCCCCCCGTTATCTCCAACCCCATCATCTCCAACCCCGTTATCTCTAACCCCCTTATCTCCAACCCCACCATCTCCCACCCCATCACCTCCAACCCCATCATCTCCCACTCCATTATCTATAAACCCATCGTCTCCCACCCCATTATCTCCCACCCTGTCACCTCCAACCCCATCATCTTCCAGCCCCAAATCTCCAACCCCTTGATCTCCATCCCTATCATCTCCCACCCCATCCTGTTACCCTATTACCTCCCACCCTGTTATCTCCAACCCCATTATCTCCAACCCCATCACCTCCAACCCCATCATCTCCCACTCCATTATCTATAAACCCATCGTCCCCCTCCCTGTTATCTCCCACCCTGTTACTTCCAATCCCATCATCTCCCAGCCCCAAATCTCCAACCCTATTATCTCCATCCCAAAATCCCCAACCCCTTGACTCCATCCCTATCATCTCCCACCCCATCATCTCCAACCCTATTATCTCTAACCCCCTTATCTCCAACCCCACCATCTCCCACCCCATTATCTCCATCCCCATCACCTCCAACCCCATCATCTCCCACTCCATTATCTATAAACCCATCGTCTCCCACCCCATTATCTCCTCCCCGTTATCTCCAACCCCATCATCTCCAACCCCGTTATCTCTAACCCCCTTATCTCCAACCCCACCATCTCCCACCCCATCACCTCCAACCCCATCATCTCCCACTCCATTATCTATAAACCCATCGTCTCCCACTCCGTTATCTCCCACCTTGTCACCTCCAACCCCATCATCTTCCAGCCCCAAATCTCCAACCCTGTTATCTCCATCCCTATCATCTCCCACCCCATCCTGTTACCCTGTTACCTCCAACCCCATTATCTCTAACCCCCTTATCTCCAGCCCCACTATCTCCCACCCCGTTATCTCCAACCCCATAATCTCCAACCCCATCACCTCCAACCCCATCATCTCCCACTCCATTATCTATAAACCCATCGTCTCCCACCCCATTATCTCCCACCCCAAAATCTCCAACCCTGTTATCTCCATCCCCAAAGCTCCAACCCTATTATCTCCATCCCAGAATATCCAACTCCGCTATCTCCACCCCAAAATCTCCAACCCTATTACCTCCATCCCAAAATCTCCAACCCCCTGATCTCCATCCCCATCACCTCCTACCCCATCCTGTTACCCCATTATCTCCTGTTACCCCATTACCCCCCTCACCCCTTTATCTTCCCCCCCTCCCTCCCCCCATCTCCCTGTCCTCCTCCATCCCACCTCCCGCTTGGGGTCCCTCTCCTCCTCCTCCTCCTCCCTCTTCCCTCTCCTCCTCCTCCCAAGCTCATTACGATTCCAACCTCGGAGCCGCTGGTGACATCAACCACCTCCTCCTCCTCCTCCTCCTCCTCCTAAGTGCTAGTGACGCTATGGCCACCTGGATCCCCACCAGCCCTTGACCCTCGGGGATGGCTTCTCCTCCGCTGTCCCCACCCAAGGGCTCTGGGGGGCTCGGGGGGCTGGAGGTGGTGCTGGTGCTGAGCCTGCTGGTGGCATCTCCCCCGGCTTCGGGGACAGGGAAGAAGGCCGTCCACGTCGGAGCCCTCTTCCCCATGAGCGGAGGGTGGCCAGGAGGTCAAGCGTGTCTGCCTGCCGTCCGCATGGCCCTGGAGGACGTCAACAGCCGCAGGGACATCCTGCCCGACTATGAGCTGCGCCTCATCCACCACGACAGCAAGGTGGGCACGGGGGCACCTGCCACGGGGGGACACCTCCAGGGGGGTGGGGTGGCCATGGAGGAGCAGGGGGAGCAGTGGGGATGGGGGTGGTGATGGTGGTGGGGGTGGAGATGGGGCAGGAGGACACCAGGAGATGGGGCAGGAGGACACCAGGAGATGGGACAGGTGATGATGGGGGTGGAGATGGGGCAGGAGGACACCAGGAGGTGGTGGGGATGGGGCAGAGGGGCATCTAGGGGTTGTGGAGATGGTGATGGGGGTGGGGATGGGGCAGGAGGACACCAGAAGATGGGACAGGTGATGATGGTGGTGGGAGATGGGGCAGCAGGACCAGGACGAGCAGCAGGAGTGGGAGGATGAGGATGGGGGTGGAGATGGGGCAGGAGGACACCAGGAGGTGGGATGGGGGGACACCTGGAGAGGGTTGGAGTGGGGATGGAGGAGCAGGGGGAGCAGTGGGGATGGGGTTGGAGGTGGGGATGGGGGTGGAGACGGGGCTGGAGGACACCAGGGGGCGGTGGGGATGGGGCAGAGGGGCATCTAGGGGTTGTGGAGATGGTGATGGGGGTGGAGATGGGGCAGGAGGACCAGGAGGAGCAGCAGGAATGGGGTTGGAGATGGTGGCGGTGGAGATGGGGCAGGAGGACACCAGGAGATGGGGCAGGAGGAGCAGTGGGGATGGGGCTGAGATAATGATGGTGGTGGAGATGGGGCAGGAGGATGAGGATGGGGGGCTGAGATGGGGCAGGAGATGGGACACCAGGAGATGGGACACCAGGAGATGGGGCAGGAGGAGCAGGAGGAGCAGTGGGGATGGGGCCAGAGATGATGATGGTGGTGGAGATGGGGAAGGAAGATGAGGATGGTGGTGGGGATGGGGCAGGAGGACACCAGGATATGGGTCAGGAGGACCAGGAGGAGCAGTGGAGATGGGGCTGGAGATGAAGATGGTGGTGGAGATGGGGCAGGAGGACACCAGTAGATGGGGTAGGTGATGGTGGCCGTGGGGATGGGGTCGGAGATAATGGTGGTGGAGATGGGGCAGGACACCAGGAGGTGGAGATGATGGGGCAGGGGGGCATCTACGGGTTGTGAAGATGATGATGGTGGTGGGGATGGGGCTGGAGGACACCAGGAGATGGTGGGGATGGGGGAGCAGGGGGAGCAGTGGAGATGGGGTTGGAGATGGGGATAGGGGTGGAGATGGGGCTGGAGGACATGAGGAGATGGGGCAGGAGGACCAGGAGGGGCCATGGGGACAGGGCTGGAGAAGAAGATGGTGGTGGAGATGGGGCTGAAGGACACCAGGAGATGGTGATGGGGGTGGAGATGATGGGGCTGGAGGACACCAGGGGGGGGTGGGGATGGGGCAGGGGGGCATCTGGGGGTTGAGATAATGATGGGGGTGGAGATGGGGCAGGAGGAAGGGGATGGGGATGGAGATGGGGCAGGAGATGGGACACCAGGAGATGGGGCAGGAGGAGCAGGAGGAGCAGTGGGGATGGGGCCAGAGATGATGATGGTGGTGGAGATGGGGAAGGAAGATGAGGATGGGGGGGTGAGATGGGGCAGGGGGACACCAGGAGATGGTGGAGGGGATGGTGATGGTGGGGATGGGGCAGGAGGAAGGGGATTGGGGTGGAGATGGGGCAGGAGGACACCAGGAGATGGGGTAGGTGATGGTGGCCGTAGGGATGGGGTTGGAGATAATGGTGGTGGAGATGGGGCAGGAGGACAGCAGGAGGTGGGATTGGGGGACACCTGGAGATGGTTGGGGGATGGGGCTGGGGCAGGAGGATCAGGGGGAGCAGTGAGATGGGGCAGGAGGACACCAGGAGGTGGTGGAGATGGGGCAAGAGGAGCAGTGGAAATGGGGCTGGAGGTGCTGCTATGGGTGAAGATGGGGTAGGAGGACACCAGGGGATGGGGCAGGAGGAGCAGGAGGAGCAGTGGGAATGGGGCTGGAGATGATGATGGTGGTGGAGATGGGGCAGGAGGGAGGGGATGAGGGTGGAGATGGGGCAGGAGGACACTAGGAGGTGGTGGAGGTGGTGGAGATGGGGCAGGAGGACACTAGGAGATGGTGGAGGTGGTGGAGATGGGGCAGGAGGACACCAGGAGATGGTGGAGGTGGTGGAGATGGGGCAGGAGGACACCAGGAGGTGGTGGAGGTGGTGGAGATGGGGCAGGAGGACACCAGGAGATGGTGGAGGTGGTGGAGATGGGGCAGGAGGACACCAGGAGATGGTGTAGGTGGTGGAGATGGGGCAGGAGGACACCAGGAGATGGTGTAGGTGGTGGAGATGGGGCAGGAGGACACTAGGAGGTGGTGGAGGTGGTGGAGATGGGGCAAGAGGAGCAGTGGGGATGGGGCTGGAGATGATGATGGTGGTGGAGATGGGGCAGGAGGACACCAGGAGGTGGTGGAGATGGGGTAGGAGGCCCCCCCAGCCCAGTTCCTCCCAGTATAAACCAGTTCCACGCCCCCCAAACCCCATCTGGAGAGCCAACCGGTTGGGTTGAAGGCATCTCGGGGTCTTCAGGGTTGGCGGCACTAGGAGCACTGGGAGGGCACTGGGTGTGGGGGAACTAGGGAACTAGGAGCACTGGGAGGTACTGGGAGTAACTGGGAGCACTAGGGGGGGAGGGGGGGGCACTGGGAGTGTTCCCCTCCCCCCACCCTCCCTGCCATCCCATAATAATTCAGCCCGGGCCGGTTGCCGTGGCAACCCAGCAGGAGCCCCGGCTGCATCTGTTGCCGCGGCAACCGGGAAGGGATTTGGGGGTGGGGGGGCCCCCCAGTGCTCCCAGTGTCCCCCAGGACCTCCCAGTGTTCCCACTTACCCCCAATGCCCTCCCAGTTCACCCCAGTGCCTCCCAGTGCCTCCCAGTTCCCCCCAGTCTCCCCTTGGTGCTCCCCAGTTCCACCCTAGTGCTCCCAGTTCCCCCCCAGTTCTCCCCTAGTGCTCCTAGTGTCCTCCCAGTGCCCTTTTGGTAGTCCCAGTGCCCTCCCAGTGCCCTCCCAGTACTCCAGCATCCTCCTAGGTCCCCTAGGTCCTCCCCGTTCCCCCCTAATGCCCTCTCTGTGCCCCCCCAGTGCCCTCCCAGTTCCCCCCAGTCCTCCCAGTGCTTCCCAGTTCCTCCCAGTGCCCTCACAGTTCCCCCCAGATCCTCCCAGTGTCCTCCCAGTGCCTCCCAGTTCCCCACAGTCTTCCCTCAGTGCCCCCTCAGTTCCCCTCAGTTCTCCCCTAGTGCTCCCAGTGCTCTCCCAGTACTCCCAGCACCCACCTAGGTGCCCCTCCAGTGCCCTCCCAGTTCCCCCCAGTGTTCCCAGTTCCCCCCAGTGCTCCCAGTGTCCTCCCAGTACCTCCCAGTTCCCCCAGTGCTCCCAGTGTCCTCCCAGTCTCCCCTCAGTTCCCCCTAGTTCTCCCCTAGTGCTCCCGGTGTCCTCCCAGTGCCCTCCCAGTACCTCCCAGTGTCCTCCAGTGCCCCCATAGATGCCTCTTCAGTGTTTCAGGTGCACCCCCAGTGCTCCCAGCACCCCCCCAGTGCCCTCCCAGTTCCCCCAAGTCCTCCCAGTGCCTCCCAGTTCTTCCCAGTACCCCCAGTGTCCTCCCAGTGCCTCCTAGTTCCCCCGAGTCTCCCCTCAGTGCCCCTGAGTTCCCCCTCAGTTCCCACCCAGTGCTCCCAGTGTCCCCCCTAATTCTCCCCTAGTGCTCCCAGTGCCCTCCCAGTTCTTCCCAGTGCCCTCCCAGTTCCCCCCAGTACCTCCCAGTGCTCCCAGTGTCCTCCCAGTGCCCTCCAGTGCCCCCCAGTACTCCCTGCATACCCCTAGGTGTCCCCCCAGTGCTTCCAGTTCCCTCCCAACACCCCTCCCAGTACTCCTAGCACACCCCTAAGTTCCCCCCCAGTGCTCCCAGTTCCCCCCTGCAGTGTCCCCCACCCCGTTTCCCCCAGTTCCTCCCCAGTTCCCCTCAGTCCTCCCAGTGCCCTCCCAGTACTCCCAGCACCCTGCTAGGTCCTCCCAGTTCCCTCCCAGTTCACTCCCAGTGCCCCCCCCCAGTTCCCCCCAATCCTCCCAGTACCTCCCAGTTCCTCCTAGTCCTCCCAGTGCCTCCCAGTTCACCCCAGTCTCCCCTCAGTGCCCCCCAGTTCCCCCTCACTTCCCCCCCAGTACTCCCAGTGTCCCCCCAGGGCCCCCCCGGTACTCCCAGTGCCCTCCCAGTGCTCCCAGTTTCCCCTTCAACCCAAGCAGAAGACCCTTTGAAGTGGAGTTTTAGAGTGGAACTGGTTTATACTGGGAGGAACTGGGTTGCAACAGGGTCTCTCTTTGTCCTCACCCCCTCCTCAATGTCCCTGGGTCTATCTCCACGTCCTCCTCACCTCTAGGATGTCCCTGTCCCCCTCCCCAAACCCCCTGAGATGCCTTCAACCCAAGCAGAAGACAGTATAGGATGTGGGTTTGGGGGTGTGAACTGGTTTATACTGGGAGGAACTGGGATGCACTGGGGCCTCTCCATGTCCGTCCCCCAGTGTGACCCCGGCCAGGCCACCAAGTACCTGTACGAGCTGCTCTACAACGACCCCATCAAGATCATCCTGATGCCTGGATGCAGCAGTGTCTCCACCCTGGTGGCCGAGGCCGCTCGCATGTGGAACCTCATCGTGGTGAGGACCCAGCCCCACGTCCCCCTCCTCAACCCTGGGGACCAGCCCCACGTCCCCACCAGCCCTGGGGTCCAGCCCCACCACCCCGAGGTCCATCTCCGTGTCCTTCTCGCCTCTATGAACCTTCATCCCCTCATCCCTAGGGTCCATCTCTGCCTCGTTGTGGTGAGGATCCATCTCCACATCCTCCTCCTCAGCCCTGGAGTCCATTCCTACCACCCTGGGGTCCATCCCCATGTCCTCCTCACCTTTAGGAACCATCATCCCCTCATCCCTAGATTCCATCTCCACCTCCTCGTGGTGAGGATTCATCCCCATGTCCTCCTCCTCAGCCCTGGCGTCCATCCCCTCATCCCTAGGGTACATCCCAACCTCCTTGGGGTGAGGATCCATCTCCACATCCTCCCCTTCAACCCCTGGGTCCATCCCCACGTCTTCCTCCTCAGCTCTGGGGCCCATCCCCTCCACCCTGGGGTCCATCCCCATGTCCTCCTCACCTCCAGGAACCTTCATCCCCTCATCCCTAGATTCCATCTCCACCTCATTGTCGTGAGGATCCATCCCCATGTCCTCCACCACCCTGGGGTTCCTCTCTACATCCTCCTCACCTGTAGGAACCTTCATCCCTACCCTAGGAACCTTCACCCCCTCATCCCTAGATTCCATCCCCAGCTCCTCGTGGTGAGGATCTATCCCCACGTCCTTCTCCTCAACCCTGGTTTCCATCCCCACGTCCTCCTCACCTCTAGGAACCTTCATCTCCTCATCCCTAGGGTCCATCCCCTTCTCCTCATGGTGAGGATCCTTCCCCACATCCTCCTCCTCAGCCCTTGGTCCATCCCCATGTCCTCCTCACCTCCAGGAACCTTTATCATCATACTAGGAACCTTCATCCCCGAATCCCTAGGGTCCATCTCCACCTCCTCGTGGTGAGGATCCATCCTCATGTCCTCTTCCTCAACCCCAGGGTCCACTCCCACCTCCCCAAGGTCCATCCCCACATCCTCCTCACCTCTAGGAACCATCATCCCCTCATCCCTAGGGTCCATCCCCAGCTCCTTGTGGTGAGGATCCATCCCCACGTCGTCCTTCTCAACCCTGGGGTCCATCCCCACCTCCTCCTCACCTCTTGGAACCTTCATCCCCTCATCCCTAGGGTCCATCTCCAGCTCCTTGTGGTGAGGATCCATCCCCACATCCTCCTCCTCATCCCGGGAGTCCATCCCCACGTCCTCCTTATCTCTAAGGATGGAATGGTTGGACTTGATGATCCGGTGGGTCCCTTCCAACCTGGTTGTTCTATGATTCTATGATTCTATGATTCTAGGAACCTTCATCCCCTCATCCCTAGGGTCCATCCCAAAGTCCTCGTGGTGAGGATCCATCCCCACGTCCTCTTCCTCATCCCTGGAGCCCATCCCCGTGTCCTCCTTATCTCTAGGAACCTTCATCCCCCCATCCCTAGGGTCCATCCCAACCTCCTCGTGGTGAGGATCCATCCCCATGTCCTCCTCCTCCTCAACCCTGGGGTCCATCTCCACGTCCCCACCAGCCCTGGGGTCCATCCCTACGTCCTCCTCACCTCCGGGAACCTTCATCCCCTTATCCCTAGGGTCTGTCCCCTACTCCTTGTGGTGAGGATCCATCCCCACATCCTCCTCCTCAGCACTGGGGTCGATCCCCTCCACCTTGGGGTCCAGCCCCACGTCCTCCTCACCTCCAGGAACCTTCATCCCCTCATCCCTAGGGTCCATCTCCACCTCCTCATGATGAGGATCCATCCCCATGTCCTCCTCCTCAGCCCTGGGGTCCATCTCCTCCACCTTGGGGTCCAGCCCCACGTCCTCCTCACCTCTAGGAACCTTCATCCCCTCATCCCTAGGCTCCTTCCCAACCTTCTCATGGTGCGGATCCATCCCCATGTCCTCCTCCTCCACCCTGGGGTCCATCCCCACATCCTCCTCACCTCTAGGAACCTTCATCACCACCCTAGGAACCTTCATCCCCTCATCCCTAGATTCCATCCCCAGCTCATTGTGGTGAGAATCTATCCCCACGTTCTTCTCCTCAACCCTGGGGTCCATCCCCACGTCCTCCTCACCTCTAGGAACCTTCATCCCCTTATCCCTAGGGTCCATCCCCTCCTCCTCATGGTGAGGATCCTTCCCCACATCCTCCTCCTCAGCCCTGGGGTCAATCCCCACCTCCTTCTCATCTCTCAGAACCTTCATCCCCTCATCCTTAGGGTCCATCCCCTCCTCCTCGTGGTGAGGATCCATCTCCGTGTCCTCCTCCTCCTCAACCCTGGGGTCCAGCCCCATGTCCTCCTCCTCAACTCCAGGGTCCATTCCCACCTGCCCAAGGTCCATCCCCACATCCTCCTCACCTCTCGGAACCATCATCATCCTCCTAGGAACCTTCATCCCCTCATCCTTAGGGTCCATCCCCTCCTCCTTGTGGTGAGGATCCATCTCCATGTCCTCCTCTTCAACCCCAGGATCCATTCCCACCTCTCCAAGGTCCATCCCCACATCCTCCTCACCTCTAGGAACATTTATCATCATACTAGGAACCTTCATCCCCTCATCCCTAGGCTCCATCCCCTCCTCCTCGTGGTGAGGATCCATCCTCATGTCCTCCTCCTCAACCCTGGGGTCCATCTCCACGTCCTCCTCACCTCCAGGAACCTTCGTCACCACCCTAGGAACCTTCATCCCCTCACCCCTAGATTCCATCCCCAGCTCCTTGTGATGAGGATCCATCCCTACATCCTCCTCCTCAGCCCTGGAGTCCATCCCCACGTCCTCCTCACCTCTAGGAACCTTCATCCCCTCATCCCTAGAGTCTATCCCCTCCTCCTCATGGTGAGGATCCATCCCCACGTCCTCCTCAGCCCTTGGTCCATCCCCATGTCCCCCTCACCTCCAGGAACCTTTATCATCATACTAGGAACCTTCATTCCCCCATCCCTAGGGTCCATCTCCACCTCCTCGTGGTGAGGATCCACCCTCATGTCCTCTTCCTCAACCCCAGGGTCCATTCCCACCTCCCCAAGGTCCATCCCCACATCCTCCTCACCTCTCGGAACCATCATCATCCTATGAACCTTCATCCCCTCATCCTTAGGGTCCATTCCAACCTCCTCGTGGTGAGAATCCATCCCCACGTCTTCCTCCTCAACCCTGGGGTCCATCCCCGTGGTCCTTCCCCCTCTCCTGGTGGTTTAGCTCCATCCCCACGTCCTCCTTCCTCCCCCCTGTGGTCCCTCAGACTCCGTCGTCCCTGGAGTCCTGGTTGGTGGAACCGGTGGGATGTCCCTGTGTTGTCCTCCTCCCCCTCTGCAGCTGTCGTACGGGTCCAGCTCTCCCGCCCTCTCCAACCGGCAGCGCTTCCCGACCTTCTTCCGCACCCACCCCTCGGCCACCCTGCACAACCCCACCCGCGTCCAGCTCTTCAAGAAGTGGGGCTGGACCAAGATCGCCACCATCCAGCAGAGCACGGAGGTCTTCACCTCGGTACGGGACCAACCCCACCCGCCCCGGGGACCTCCACCCCTCCTACATGCCCTCAAAGCCCATCCTGATGCCCTCAAACCCTCCTTGAGACCTTCAACCTCCCCTTGATGCCCTCAAAGCCCATCTAGATGCCCCCAACCCCTTCTTGATACCTTCAACTGGTCCTAGATGTTCCCCAACCCCATCCTGGGGACCTCAACTCCTCCTAGATGCCCTCAAAGCCCATCTAGATGCCCCCAAACCCTCCTAGATGCCCCCAAACCCTCCTAGATGCCCTCAAAGGCCATCTAGATGCCCCCAACCCCTCCCTGATGCCCTCAAAGCCTATCTAGATGCCCCTAACCCCTCCCTGATGCCCCCAACCCATTCCTTGATGTCCCCAAACCCCTCCTTGATACCCTTAAAGCCCATATAGATGCCCCCAACCCCTCCTTGATGCCCCCAAACCCTCCTTGATGCCTTCAAAGCCCATCTAGATGCCCTCAAAGCCCATCTAGATGCCCCCAAAGCCTCCTAGATGACCCCAAACCCTCCTTGATGCCCTCAAAGCCCATCTAGATGCCCCCAAACCCTCCCTGATGCCCCCAAAGCCTCCTAGATGCCCCTATCCCCTCCCTGATGCCCTCAAAGCCCATCTAGATGCCCCCAAACCCTCCTAGGTGCCCTCAAACCCCTCCTAGATTGCCCACAACCCCTCCCTGATGCCCTGAAAGCCCATCTAGATGCCCCCAACCCCTCCTAGATGCCCCCAACCCCTCCTAGATGCCCCCAAACCTCTCCTAGATGCTCTCAAAGCCCATCTAGATGTCCCCGAAACCCTCCTAGATGCCCTCAAAGCCCATCTAGATGCCCCCAACCCCCTCCCTGATACCCTCAAAGCCCATCTAGATGCCCCCAAACCCCTCCTAGATGCCCCCAACCCCTCCCTGATGCCCTCAAAGCCCATCTAGATGCCCCCTAACCCCTCCCTGATGCCCTGAAAGCCCATCTAGATGCCCCCAACCCCTCCTAGATGCCCCCAAACCCTCCTAGATGCCCTCAAAACCCATCTAGATGTCCCCAACCCCCTCCCTGATACCCTCAAAGCCCATCTAGATGCCCTCAAAGCCCATCTAGATGCCCCCAAACCCTCCTTGATGCCCTCGAAGCCCATCTAGATGCCCCCAAACCCCTCCCTAATGCCCTCAAAGCCCATCTAGATGCCCCCAACCACTTCTTGATTCCTTCAATCAGTCCTAGATGCCCTCAAAAACCATCCTGGGGACCTCAACCCCTCCCTGATGCCCCCAAACCCTCCTAGATGCCCCCAAACCCCTCTTAGATGCCCTCAAAGCTCATCTAGATGCCCCCCCAAACCCTCCTAGATGCCCCAACCCCTCCTTGATGCCCCCAAACCCCTCCTAGATGCCCTCAAAGCCCATCTAGATGCCCCCAACCCCCTCCCTGATGCCCTCAAAGCCCATCTAGATGCCCCCAAACCCTCCTTGATGCCCTCAAAACCCATCTAGATCCCCCCAAACCCTCCTAGATGCCCCCAACCCCTCCCTGATGCCCTCAAAGACCATCTAGATGCCCCCAAACCATTCTAGATGCCCTCAAAACCCATCTAGATGCCCCCAACCCCTCCTAGATGCCCTCAAAGCCCATCTAGATACCTTCAGCCCCTCCTAAATGCCCTCAAATCCCATCCTGATAGCCCCAACCCCTCCCTGATGCCCTCAAAGCCCATCTAGATGCCCCCAAACCCTCCCTGATGCCCCCAAAGCCTCCTAGATGCCCCCAACCCCTCCCTGATGCCCTCGAAGCCCATCTAGATGCCCTCAAAGCCCATCTAGATGCCCCCCACCCCATTTCGCTGCCCCCCTCCCAGACCCTGGATGACCTGGACCAGCGGGTGAAGGAGGCCGGCTTGGAGATCACCTTCCGGCAGAGCTTCTTCTCCGACCCGGCTGCCCCCGTCCGCAACCTCAAGGTGAGAGACCACCCCCAGGTCCTCCTGGACCTCCAAAGGGGTCAGAGCCACCTCCAGAGCTCCAGGAGGTGGAGAGAAGGTCCACACGGGAGCTCAGAGGTCAATGTTGAGGTCCTCCCGAGGGCCTCGGTGGGAAGGAGGAGGATGGTGGGAGGGAGGAGGATGGTGGGATGGAGCTCAGGGGCTTGGAGAAGACCCACCCGGAGGTGACAGGGTTGTCCCCACAGCGCCAGGATGCTCGGATCATCGTGGGGCTCTTCTACGAGACTGAAGCTCGGAAGGTCTTCTGCGAGGTGAGGAACGAGGTTCTGGATGGACAGAGGGAC
The DNA here is from genome assembly GCA_033558105.1 of Coccyzus lansbergi. Lineage (NCBI taxonomy): Eukaryota > Metazoa > Chordata > Aves > Cuculiformes > Coccyzidae > Coccyzus > Coccyzus lansbergi. The sequence continues at coordinate 23,923 of JAUMJK010001286.1, forward strand.
GTGAGGAGGTTGAGGGAATGGAATGAGGTTCTAGAGGGACACGAGGAGGTTGAGGAGCTAGAATGAGGTTCTGGGTGGACAGAGAGACAGGAGGAGGTTGAGGGGCTGGAAGGAGGTTCTAGAGGGACATGAGGAGGTTGAGTGGCTGGAATGAGGTTCTGGAGGGACAGGAGGAGGTTGAGAGGCTGGAATGAGGTTCTGGATGGACAGAGGGACATGAGGAGGTTGAGAGGTTGAAATGAGGTTCTAGAGGGACATGAGGAGGTCAAGGGGCTGGAATGAGGTTCTCCTGGATGGACATGAGGAGGTTGAGGGGTTGAAAGAAGGTTCTAGAGGGACATGAGGAGGTTGAGGGGTTGAAATGATGTTCTAGAGGGACACAAGGAGGTTGAGAGGCTGGAATGAGCTTCTGGATGGACATGAGGAGGTTGAGGGGCTGGAAGGAGGTTCTCCTGGATGGACACGAGGAGGTTGAGAGATTGAAATGAGGTTCTAGAAGGACATGAGGAGGCTGAGAGGCTGGAATGAGGTTCTGGATGGACAGAGGGACAGGAGGAGGTCGAGGGGCAGGAAGGAGGTTCTGGATGGACATGAGGAGGTTGAGAGGCTGGAAGGAGGTTCTAGAAGGACACTAGGAGCTTGAAGGGCTGGAAGGAGGTTCTGGATGGATATGAGGAGGTCGAGGGGCTGGAAGGAGGTTCTAGAGGGACACGAGGAGGTTGAGAGGCTGGAGTGAGACTCTGGATGGACAGAGGGACATGAGGAGGTTGAGAGGCTGGAAGGAGGTTCTGGATGGACAGAGGGACATGAGGAGGTTGAGAGGTTGAAATGAGGCTCTAGAGGGACACGAGGAGGTTGAGAGGCTGGAATGAGGTTCTGGATGGACAGAGGGACATGAGGAGGTTGAGAGGCTGGAAGGAGGTTCTGGATGGACAGAGGGACATGAGGAGGTTGAGAGGTTGAAATGAGGCTCTAGAGGGACATGAGGAAGTTGAGAGGCTGGAAGGAGGTTCTGGATGGACAGAGGGACATAAGGAGGTTGAGAGGCTGGAATGAGGCTCTGGATGGACAGAGGGACATAAGGAGGTTGAGAGGCTGGAATGAGGCTCTGGATGGACAGAGGAACATGAGGAGGTTGAGAGGCTGGAAGGAGGTTCTAGAGGGACATGAGGAGGTTGAGAGGCTGGAAGGAGGTTCTGGATGGACAGAGGGACACGAGGAAGTTGAGGGGCTGGAGTGAAGCTCTGGATGGACAGAGGGACATGAGGAGGTTGAGAGGTTGAAATGAGGCTCTAGAGGGACATGAGGAGGTTGAGGGGCTGGAAGGAGGTTCTGGATGGACAGAGGGACATGAGGAGGTTGAGGGGCTGGAATGAGGCTCCGGATGGACAGAGGGACATGAGGAGGTTGAGAGGCTGGAAGGAGGTTCTGGATGGACAGAGGGACACGAGGTTGAGAGGCTGGAATGAGGCTCCGGATGGACAGAGGGACATGAGGAGGTTGAGAGGCTGGAAGGATGTTCTAGAGGGACATGAGGAGGTTGAGGGGCTGGAAGGAGGTTCTGGATGGACAGAGGGACACGAGGAAGTTGAGAGGCTGGAATGAGGCTCTGGCTGGACAGAGGGGCCTGTAGGTGGTTGAGTGGCCTGGGTGTCCTGTGCAGGTCTACAAGGAGAAGCTCTACGGCAAGAAGTACGTGTGGTTCCTGATCGGCTGGTACGCCGACAACTGGTTCCGCATCAAGGACCCGGCCATCAACTGCACCGAGGCCGAGATGGCCGAGGCCGTCGAGGGACACGTCACCACCGAGATCGTCATGCTCAACCCCGAGAACACCCGCAGCATCTCCAACATGGTGAGCAACACCCCCCCCCCCCAACCCCCGGCAGCTCCTGCAGCTTCTGCTGCAGCCCAGGGAGCTCCGGGAACGTCTTAGGGAGCTCCAGGAGCATCCGATGGAGCTCCAGGAGGTCCTTGTCCATCCTATCGGGCTCTGGAAGCATCCTATGGACCTCCAGGAGGCCCTACTCCATCCCAGGGACCTCCAGGAGGTCCTTCTACCATCCTATGAGCCTCCAGGAGGTCCTTGTCCATCCTATGGACCTCTGGGAGCATCCCATGGACCTCCAGGAGCATCCTATGGACCTCCAGGAGGTCCTTCTCCATCCTATGGACCATCAGGAGGTCCTTCTACCATCCAATGGACCTCCAGGAGCATCCTATGGACCTCTAGATGGTCCTTCTCCATCCTATGGACCATCAGGAGGTCCTTCTACCATCCAATGGACCTCCAGGAGCATCCTATGGAGCTCCAGGAGGTTCTTCTCCAGCCTATGGACCTCTAGATGGTCCTTCTACCATCCTATGGGCCACCAGGAGGTCCTTCTACCATCCTATGGAGCTCCAGGAGGTTCTACTCAATCCTCTGGGCCTCCAGGAGCATCCGATGGACCTCTGGGAGGTTCTACTCCACCCTATGGAGCTCCAGGAGGTTCTTTTCCATCCTGTGGACCTCCAGGAGGTCCTTCTCCATCCTGAGGACCACTAGGAGCATCCTATGCACCTCCAGGAGGTTCTTCTCCATCCTATGAACCTCCAGGAGGTCCTTGTCCATCCTATGGACCTCTGGGAGCATCCCATGGACCTCCAGGAGCATCCTATGGACCTCTAGGAGGTCCTTCTACCATCCTATAGACCTCCAGGAGGTCCTACTCCATCCTAGGGACCTGCAGGACCAAGCTAGGGACCTCGTGGAGGTTTTACTCCATCTCAGGGACCTCCAGGAGCATCCTACGCATCGCCAGGAGGTTCTTCTCCATCCTATGGACCTCCAGGAGGTCCTTTTCCATCCTATGGGGCTCTGGAAGCATCCAATGGACCTCCAGGAGGTCCTTCTACCATCCTGTAGACCTCCAGGAGCATCCCATGGAGCTCCAGGAGCATCCTATGGAGCTCCAGGAGGATCCTATGGAGCTCCAGGAGGTCCTGCTCCATCCTATGGACCTCCTGGAGGTCCTTCTCTATCCTATGGACCTCCAGGACCGTCCTATGGACCTCCAGGAGGTCCTTCTACCATCCTATGGACCTCCAGGAGCACCCTATGGAGCTCCAGGAGGTCTTTCTCCACCCTCCGAAGCTGATCCCGGTGGTGTCCTCTCCCCGCTTAGACCTCTCAGGAGTTCATCGAGAAGCTGCAGAAGCGTCTGGGGAAGAACCCGGAGGAGACGGGTGGCTTCCAGGAGGCCCCTTTGGCCTACGACGCCATCTGGGCCTTGGCCCTGGCCCTCAACAAGACGTCGCGGGAGCTGGAGAAGAAGGGGCTGCGCCTCGAGGACTTCAACTACAACAACAAGAACATCACCGACGAGATCTACAGAGCTCTCAACTCCTCGGCCTTCGAGGGCGTCTCGGTGCGTCCACACAACCTCCCTCACATCCTTCACCTCCACTGGGTGGAGGTCCCAAAGCTCCTGCATCATCTCCCGTGAGGGAAGGTCCCTCAGCTCCTTCATCTCCAGTGAGTGAAGGTCCCTCAGCTCTATCTCTAATGGGTGAAGGTCCCTCAGCTCCTTCATCATCTCCCGTGAGTGAAGGTCCCTCAGCTCCTTCATGTCCAGTGAGTGAAGGTCCCTCAGCTCCTTCATGTCCAGTGAGTGAAGGTCCCTCGGCTCCTTCACCTCCAGTGGCTGATGGTCCCTCAACTCCTTGATCTCCTGTGAGTGAAGGTCCCTCAGCTCCTTCACCTCCCACGAGGGAAGGTCCCTCAGCTCCATCTCCAGTGAGTGAAGGTCCCTCAGCTCTATCTCTAATGGGTGAAGGTCCCTCAGCTCCTTCATCATCTCCCGTGAGTGAAGGTCCCTCAGCTCCTTCATCTCCCGTGAGTGAAGGTCCTTCAGCTCCTTCATCTCCCGTGAGTGAAGTTCCCTCAGCTCCTTCATCTCCAGTGGGTGAAGGTTCCTCAGCTCCATCTTCAAAGGGGTTCTGAAGGTCCCTCAGCTCCATCTCCCATGAGTGAAGGTCCCTCAGCAACTTCAGCTCCAGTTGGTGAAGGTCCCTCAGCTCCTTCATCATATCCCATGAGTGAAGGTCCCTCAGCTCCTTGATCTCCTGTGAGTGAAGGTCCCTCAGCTCCTTGATCTCCTGTGAGTGAAGGTCCCTCAGCTCCTTCATCTCCCGTGAGTGAAGGTCCCTCAGCTCCTTCATCTCCCGTGAGTGAAGGTCCCTCAGCTCCTTCATCATCTCCCGTGAGTGAAGGTCCCTCAGCTCCTTCACCTCCCACAAGGGAAGGTCCCTCAGCTCCATCTCCAGTGAGTGAAGGTCCCTCAGCTCTATCTCTAATGGGTGAAGGTCCCTCAGCTCCTTCATCATCTCCCGTGAGTGAAGGTCCCTCAGCTCCTTCATCTCCTGTGAGTGAAGGTCCCTCAGCTCCTTCATCTCCCGTGAGTGAAGGTCCCTCAGCTCCTTCATCTCCCGTGAGTGAAGGTCCTTCAGCTCCTTCATCTCCCGTGAGTGAAGTTCCCTCAGCTCCTTCATCTCCAGTGGGTGAAGGTTCCTCAGCTCCATCTTCAAAGGGGTTCTGAAGGTCCCTCAGCTCCATCTCCCATGAGTGAAGGTCCCTCAGCAACTTCAGCTCCAGTTGGTGAAGGTCCCTCAGCTCCTTCATCATATCCCATGAGTGAAGGTCCCTCAGCTCCTTGATCTCCTGTGAGTGAAGGTCCCTCAGCTCCTTGATCTCCTGTGAGTGAAGGTCCCTCAGCTCCTTCACCTCCAGTGGCTGATGGTCCCTCAGCTCCTTGATCTCCTGTGAGTGAAGGTCCCTCAGCTCCTTCATCATCTCCCGTGAGTGAAGGTCCCTCAGCTCCTTCACCTCCCACAAGGGAAGGTCCCTCAGCTCCATCTCCAGTGAGTGAAGGTCCCTCAGCTCTATCTCTAATGGGTGAAGGTCCCTCAGCTCCTTCATCATCTCCCGTGAGTGAAGGTCCCTCAGCTCCTTCATCTCCTGTGAGTGAAGGTCCCTCAGCTCCTTCATCTCCCGTGAGTGAAGGTCCTTCAGCTCCTTCATCTCCTGTGAGTGAAGGTCCCTCAGCTCCTTCATCTCCAGTGGGTGAAGGTTCCTCAGCTCCATCTTCAAAGGGGTTCTGAAGGTCCCTCAGCTCCATCTCCCGTGAGTGAAGGTCCCTCAGCTCCTTCATCATCATCCATGAGGGAAAGTCCCTCAGCTCCATCTCCCATGAGTGAAGGTCCCTCAGCAACTTCAGCTCCAGTTGGTGAAGGTCCCTCAGCTCCTTCATCATATCCCATGAGTGAAGGTCCCTCAGCTCCTTCACCTCCAGTGGCTGATGGTCCCTCAGCTCCTTGATCTCCTGTGAGTGAAGGTCCCTCAGCTCCTTCATCTCCCATGAGTGAAGGTCCCTCAGCTCCTTCATCTCCCATGAGTGAAGGTCCCTCAGCTCCTTCATCTCCCATGAGTGAAGGTCCCTCACCTCCTTCAGCTCCACTTGGTGAAGGTCCCTCAGCTCCTTCATCAACTCCCATGAGTGAAGGTCCCTCAGCTCCTTCATCTCCAGTGAGTGAAGGTTCCTCAGCTCCATCTCCCTTCAAGGTGGTTCTGAAGGTCCATTAGCTCCATCTCCTGTGAGTGAAGGTCCCTCAGCTCCTTCATCATATCCCATGAGTGAAGGTCCCTCAGCTTCTTCATCTTCAGTGAGTGAAGGTCCCTCAGCTCCATCTCCAGTGAGTGAAGGTCCCTCAACTCCATCTCCAGTGAGTGAGGGTCCCTCAGCTCCATCTGCAGTGAGTGAAGGTCCCTCAGCTCCATCTCCAGGGAGTGAAGGTCCCTCAGCTCCATCTCCAGTGAGTGAGGGTCCCTCAGCTCCATCTGCAATGAGTGAGGGTCCCTCAGCTCCATCTCCAGTGAGTGAAGGTCCCTCAGCTCCATCTCCAGTGAGTGAAGGTCCCTCAGCTCCATCTGCAGTGAGTGAAGGTCCCTCAGCTCCATCTTCAAGGTGATTCTGAAGGTCCCTCCAGTCCCTCAGCTCCAGGGAGAGAAGGTCCCTCAGCTCCTTCATCTCCAGTTGTTGAGGGTCCCTCAGCTCCATCTTCAAGCTGGTTCTGCAGGTTCCTCCCCTCCTCCACCCTCAAGCTCCTCCTGAAGCTTCCTTGAAGCATCTCCCAAGGGTTCCTCAGGCCCTGTGACCCCATCCCAGAAGACCTTCTGGACCCCCTAGAAGGTCCCTGACCCTCCTCTCCTCCCCCAGGGTCACGTTGTCTTTGACGCCAGTGGCTCCCGAATGGCCTGGACGCTCATCGAGCAGCTCCAAGGTGAGAGAAGGTCCCTCAGGACCCATCGGAGGTGGTCACCATCCCACCACCTGGCACCAAGGGGTGGGATGAGACCTTTCTCCATCCCCATTGGTTTGCAGCAACTCAACTGGTCTTGGTGGGGGTGGTGGGAGGTCCGAGGAGAAGGTTTTGGGGTCAAGGGAGGAGACGAGGAGGAGGTGGAGGTCCTCAAGAGGTTGGGTTCACCAAGGGGAGGTCACCCCGGAGCATCTTGAGCACCTTCTTCAGGCCTGGGGGGGGTGGGAGGACCTGGGCTTGGTCACCACCAGCTCCTAGAAGGTTCTGGGAGGGATGAGAAGAGATCCAGGAGGGAGGAGAAGATAGAAGGTCTTAGAAGAACCTGAAGGGCTCCAGGAGGACCAGGAGAAGGTCTCCATGAGGAGAAGGAGAAGGTCTCCAGGAGAACTAGAAGGAAGTCTCCAGGAGGAGCAGGAGAAGGTCTCCAGGAGGACCAGGAGAAGGTCTAAAGAGGAGCAGGAAAAGGTCTCTGTGAGGAGCAGGAGAAGGTCTCCAGGAGGAGCAGGAGGAGGTCTCCAGGAGAAGGTCTCCAGGAGAGGTAGGAGGAGAAGGTCTCAGGAGAACCAGGAGAAGGTCTCCAGGAGGAGCAGGAGAAGGTCTAAAGAGGAGCAAGAGAAGGTCTCCAGGAAGAAGGTCTCCGTGAGGAGCAGGAGAAGGTCTCCAGGAGGACCAGGAGAAGGTCTCCAGGAGACCTAGAAGAAAGTCTCCAGAAGGAGCAGGAGAAGGTCTCCAGGAGAAGATCTGAAGAGGAGCAGGAGAAGGTCTCCAGGAGGAGCAGGAGAAGGTCTCAGAAGAACCAGGAGAAGGTCTCCAGGAGGACCAGGAGAAGGTCTCCAGGAGACCTAGAAGAAAGTCTCCAGGAGGACCAGGAGAAGGTCTCTAGGAGAGGCAGGAGGTCTCCAGGAGGGGCAGGAGAAGGTCTCCAGGAGGCGCAGGAGAAGGTCTCCAGGAGGCGCAGGAGAAGCTCATGGAGGTCACTCAGCTTTCAGAGAAGGTCCTGGTGGACACCAAGTTGACCAGGCTGGGTGACCAAGCCCTGGAGAAGGTGACCAAGCTCTGATAGGAGCCCAGGAAGGTGATTCCTCCCCATCCTTGGTGAGATCCAACCCCGACCAGGCCATAGTCAGGGGCCCACAGTGACCTCCAGGGGCTCATGGTGACCACCAGGAGTGACCTCCAGGGGCTTATGGCGACCACCAGCAGTGACCTCCAGGGGCCCATGGTGACCTTCAGAGTTCCCTGGTGACCTCCACAGGCCCATGGTGATGATCAGGGGTGACCTCTGGGGGTCAATGGTGACCTCCAGACATCCACAGTAACTACCAGGGGTCCATAGTGACCACCAGGGGTCCACGGTGACCACCAGGAGTGACCTCCAGGGGCCCACAGTGACCTCCAAAGGCCCATGGTGACCAGCAGGGGTGACCTCCAGAGGCCCATGGTGACATTCAGGTTTCCATGGTGACCTCCACAGGCCCACAGTGACCACCAGAGGCTCATGGTGACCACCAGGAGTGACCTTCAGACATCCATGGTGACCTCCAGAGGCCCATGGTGGCCATCAGGACTGACCTCCAGGGGCCCGTGGTGGCTACCAGAGGTCCACAGTGGCCACCAGGGGTCCATGGTGACTACCAGGGGTGACCTCCAGGGGCCTATAGTGACCTCCAGAGGCCCATGGTGACCAACACGAGTGACCTCCAGAGGCCCACGGTGACCACCAGGGGTCCATGGTGACCACCAGGGTTGACCTCCAGGGGCCCACGGTGACCTCCAGAATTCCCTGGTGACCACCAGGGGTTCATGGTGATCACCAGGGGTGACCTCTAGAGGCCCATGGTGACCTCCAGGGGTCCATGGTGACCACCAGGGGTCCCCGATAACCTCCAGAGGCCCACGGTGACCTCCAGAGGCCCATAGTGACCTCCATCTCCACCAGGGTCTCTCCCCGGGGTGGGACAGACTCCGTTTCTCCCCCCCCCCCAATATCTCTGGTGGCTTCGCAGGTGGCGTCTACAAGAAGATCGGCTACTACGACAGCACCAAGGACAACCTCTCCTGGTACAACAATGACAAGTGGATCGGTGAGGACCTCCCCGGGGGGGGTGGGACGGGGACAATTCCACCTGGAGAAGGTCCTGGAGGACCAACATGGAGATTCTCTTGGGTCTTGAGGACCAACATGGAGGTTCTCTTGGCTCCTGGAGGACCAACACGTTGGTTCTTGAGTCCTGAGGACCAATATGGAGGTTCTCTTGGTTCTTGAGGACCAATGTGGAGATTCTCTTGGCTCCTGGAGGACCAACATGTTGGTTCTTGAGTCCTGAGGACCAATATGGAGGTTCTCTTGGCTCCTGGAGGACCAACATGGAGGTTCTTGGGTCCTGAGGACCAATGTGGAGGTTCTCTTGGGTCCTGAAGACCAACATGGAGGTTCTTGGGTCTGGAGGACCAACATGGAGGTTCTTTTGAGTCTTGAGGACCAACATGGAGGTTCTCTTGGGTCCTGGAGGACCAACATGGAGGTTCTCTTGGGTCTTGAGGACCAATGTGGAGGTTCTCTTGGGTCCTGAGGACCAACGTGGAGGTTCTTTGGTCCCACAGGAGGTGCCCCCCCGGCCGACTACACGAAGGTGATCACCACCTTCCGGTTCCTGTCGCAGAAGCTCTTCGTCTCTGTGTCCGTCCTGGCCTCTCTGGGCATCCTCTTGGCCATCGTCTGCTTGGCCTTCAACATCTACAACGGCCACGTCCGGTCAGTGGGACAACCCCAGGGCAGCTCCCAGGGGTGGGGAAGGGGGCTTGGGGACACCTCCAGGTGGTGGAGAAGGGTCGGAAGGTCTAAAGGGCTGTGGAGGTGGCTCAGATCCAGCTTGAAGATGGTGATTGAGGTGCCTCAGATCCAGCTTGAAGGTTCCTCAGCTCCATCCTCAAGGTGATGATGAAGGAAGGTTCCTCAGCTCCATCTAGAAGGTGGTGGAGAAGGTTCCTCAGGTCCAAACTGCTCTGAAGGTTCTTCAGCTTCACCTAGAAGATGGTTGTGAAGGTTCCTCAGCTCCATCCTCAAGGTAGTGATGAACAAAGGTGCCTCAACTCCACCTTGAAGGTGGTGGAGAAGGGTCTGAAAGTCCAAAGTGCCCTGAAGGTTCCTTAGCTCCATGTTCTCCAGCTTTAAGGTGCTGGGGAAGGTCCTGAAAGTCCAAATGTCTGAGAAGGTTCCTCAGCTCCACCTTGAAGATGGTGCTGAAGGTTCCTCAAGTGCAAACTGCCATGAAGGTTCCTCAGCTCCATGTCCCTCAGCTCCATCTTCAAGGTGCTGGGGAAGGTGCCTCAGCTCCATCTTCGAGATGGTGATGAAAGAAGGTGCCTCAGCTCCATCTTGAAGCTGGTGATGAAGGTTCCTCAGCTGCACCCTGAAGGTGGTGGCAAAGGTTCTTTAACTCCACTTGGAAGGTGGTGGAGAAGGGTCCTCAAGTCCGAACTGCCTTGAAGGTTCCTCAGCTCCACCTTGAAGCTGGTGGGGAAGGGTCTTCAAGCCCAAATGGCTGTGAAGGTTCCTCTTATCCATCTTGAAGGTGCTGGTGAAGGTTCCTCAGCTCCATCTTGAAGATAGTGGGGAAGGTTCCTCAGCTCCATCCTCGAGGTGGTGAGGAAGGTTCTTAAAGTCCAAACTGCTGGGAAGGCTCCGCAGTTCCACCTTGAAGCTGATGATGAAGGTTCCTCAGCTCCATCTTGAAGGTGGTGATGAAAGAAGGTGCTTCAGCTCTACCTTGAAGGTAGAGGGGAAGGTTCCTCAGCTCCACCTTGAAGACGGTGGGGAAGGTTCTTCAAGTCCTAACTGCTGGGAAGGTTCCTCAGCTCCATCTTCAAGGTGGTTGTGAGGGTTCCTCAGCTCCATCCTCAAGGTGCTGGGGAAGGTTCTTCAAGTCCAAACTGCTGGGAAGGTTCCTCAGCTCCACCTTGAAGCTGGTGATGAAAGCAGGTGCTTCAGCTCCACCTTGAAGTTGGTGGGGAAGGGTCTTCAAGTCCAAACTGCTGTGAAGGTTCCTCAGCAACACCTTGAAGCTGATGATGAAGGTTCCTCAGCTCCACCTTGAAGCTGGTGGTGAAGGAAGGTTCCTCAGCTTCATCTTCAAGGTGGCGATGAAATAAGGTGCTTCAGCTCCACCTTCAAGGTAGAGGGGAAGGTTCCTCAGCTCCACCTTGAAGATGGTGGGGAAGGGTCTTCAAGTCCAAACTGCTGGGAAGGTTCCTCACATCCACCTTGAAGGTGGTTGGGAAGGTTCCTCAGCTCCACCTTGAAGCTGGTGATGAAGGAAGGTTCCTCAGCTCCATCTTGAAGCTGGTGGGGAAGGGTCTTCAAGTCCAAACGGTTGTGAAGGTTCCTCTTATCCATCTTGAAGATAGTGGGGAAGGTTCCTCATCTCCATCCTCAAGGTGGTGAGGAAGGTTCTTGAAGTCCAAACTGCTGGGAAGGCTCCGCAGTTCCACCTTGAAGCTGATGATGAAGGTTCCTCAGCTCCATCTTCAAGGTGATGGGGAAGGATCCTCAAGTCCAAACGGCTGTGAAGGTTCCTCATATCCATCCTCAGGGTGGTTGTGAACGTTCCTCAGCTCCATCTTCAAGGTGTTGGGGAAGGTTCCTCAGCTCCACCTTGAAGATGGTGGGGAAGGTTCTTCAAGTCCAAACTGCTGAGAAGGTTCCTCAGCTCCACCTTGAAGTGTTGATGAAGGTTCCTCAGCTCCGCCTTGAAGCTTGTGCTGCAGGTCCCTGAGGTCCGTGTCGCGGGTCCCTCAGGCCAGGGGTCCTCACGGAGGTGTCTCCCACAGGTACATCCAGAACTCGCAGCCGACCCTCAACAACATGACGGCCGTGGGCTGCACCCTGGCCCTGGCGGCCGTCGTCCCCCTCGGCCTCGACGGCTACCACATCGGCCCTCGCCTCTTCCCACTCGTCTGCCAGGTGAGGGGGGACAGGGGACAACCCGCGGGAGAAGCCACCGGGGACAGGGAGAAGGAGGAGGAACCAGGGGAGAGGGAGGAGGAACCAGGGGAGAACCAGGGATGGGGCTGAAAGTGGAGGAAGCCTTGGAGATGCCACCAAGAGGAAGAGTTGGAGGTGCAGCCAGGGCTGGGGATGGATGGAGGAGGAAGCATTGGAGATGCCACCAGGAGGAGGAGCCATTGGAGATGGAGCCAGGGACAGGGAGATGGAAGAGGAACAGCTGGAGGCTGAGGCAGGGATGAGGCTGAAGGTGGAGGAAGCCTTGGAGGTACCACCAGGAGGAACCTTTGGAGATGGAGCCAGGGATGGGGAGAGATGGAAGAGGAACCGCTGGAGATTGAGGCAGAAGGAAACATTGGAGATGAAGCCAGGGATGGATAGAGGTGGAAGAGGAACTCTTGGAGTTGCCACCAGGAGAAAGAGTTGAAGATGGAACCAGGGACGAAGAGAGATGGAAGAGGAACCATTGGAGATGTCACCAGGGAGGGGGAGATGGAGGAGGAACAGTTGGAGATCCAGGGATGAGGAGGAACAGAGAAGGAACCGTTGGAGATGCCACCAGGAGGAGGAACCATTGGAGATGGAGCCAGGGAGGGGGAGATATGGAAGAGGAACCACTGGAGATCCAGGCAGGGATGGGGCTGAAAGAGGAGGAAGTGTTGGAGATGCCACCAGGAGGAGGAGTTGGAGATGGAGCCAGGGATGAGAAGAGATGGAAGAGGAACCATTGGAGATGGAGCCAGGGAGGAGGAGAGGGAGGAGGAACCGTGGGAGATCCAGGGATGGGGCTGAAGGCGGAGGAAGCCTTGGAGATGCCACCAGGGATGAGGAGAGATGGAAGAGGAAGAGCTGGAGATGGAGTCAGGGATGGATAGAGATGGAAGAGGAACCATTGGAGAGTGAGGCAGAAGGAACAGCTGGAGATCCAGGCAGGGATGGGGAGAGGTGGGAAGAGGAACCATTGGAGATGGAGCCAGGGATGAGAAGAGATGGAAGAAGAACTCTTGGAGATGCCACCAGGAGGAAGTGTTGGAGATGCAGCCAGGGGTGGAGATGGATGGAAGAGGAACCATCAGAGATGGAGCCAGGGATGAGGAGAGATGGAAGAAGAACCATGGGAGATGGAGCCAGTAGGAAGAGTTGGAGATGGAGCCAGGAGGAGGAATTAGAGATGCAGCCAGGGATGAGGATGGATGGATGGATGGATGGATGGATGGATGGATGGATGGATGGAAGAGGAACCATTGGAGATGGAACCAGGGATGAGAAGAGATGGAGAAGGAACCATTGGAGATGCCACCAGGAGGAGCCATTGGAGATGCATCCAGGGGGAAACACTGGAGCTGGAGCCAGGAGGAACCGTTGGAGATGCCACCAGGAGGAGGAGTTGGAGATGGAGCCAGGGGTGGGGATGGATGGAAGAGGAACCATCAGAGATGCAGCCAGGGATGAGGAGAGATGGAAGAGGAACCATGGGAGATGGAGCCAGTAGGAAGAGTTGGAGATGGAGCCAAGGATGAGGATGGATGGTTGGATGGATGGATGGATGGAAGAGGAACCATTGGAGATGGAGCCAGGGATGAGAAGAAATGGAGAAGGAACCACTGGAGATGCCACCAAGAGGAACCATTGGAGATGGAGCCAGGGATGAGAAGAAATGGAGAAGGAACCACTGGAGATGCCACCAAGAGGAACCATTGGAGACGGAGCCAGGGAGGGGGAGAGATGGAAGAGGAACCATGGGAGATGGAGCCAGGAGGAGGAGCTGAAGATGGAGCCAGGGATGTGGATGGATGGATGGAGGAGGAACCATCGGAGATCCAGGGATGAGGAGGAACAGAGAAGGAAGCGCTGGAAATGCCACCAGGAAGAGGAGTTGGAGATGAAGCCAGGGACAGGGAGAAATGGAGAAGGAAACATTGGAGATCAAAGTAGGAGGAACAGTTGGAGATCCAGGCAGGGATGGGGAGAGGTGGAAAAGGAACCATTGGAGATGGAGCCAGGGATGAGAAGAGATGGAAGGGGAACTGTTGGAGATGCCACCAGGAGGAACCATTGGAGATGGAGCCAGGGAGGGGGATGGATGGAAGAGGAACCATCAGAGATGGAGCCAGGGATGAGGAGAGATGGAAGAAGAACCATGGGAGATGGAGCCAGTAGGAAGAGTTGGAGATGGAGCCAGGAGGAGGAATTAGAGATGCAGCCAGGGATGAGGATGGATGGATGGATGGATGGATGGATGGATGGATGGATGGATGGATGGATGGATGGATGGAAGAGGAACCATTGGAGATGGAACCAGGGATGAGAAGAGATGGAGAAGGAACCATTGGAGATGCCACCAGGAGGAGCCATTGGAGATGCATCCAGGGGGAAACACTGGAGCTGGAGCCAGGAGGAACCGTTGGAGATGCCACCAGGAGGAGGAGTTGGAGATGGAGCCAGGGGTGGGGATGGATGAGGAGGAACCATTGGAGATCCAGGGATGAGGAGGAACAGAGAAGGAACCCTCAGAGATGCCACCAGGAGGAGGAGCTGGAGCTGGAACTGGAGCTTGAGCTGGAGCCAGGGGTGGGGCTGGATGTCGGAGGTGGCTGGAGGTGGCCCAGGGAGGTCCGTGTGGTGGTTCTCCTCAGCCCAGTGTCTTCTCCTCAGGCTCGGCTGTGGCTGCTGGGCCTGGGCTTCAGCCTGGCCTACGGCAGCATGTTCACCAAGATCTGGTGGGTCCACACCGTCTTCACCAAGAAGGAGGAGAAGAAGGAGAAGAGGAAGGTGAGGAGGTGACCTCTGCCGGTGGGTGGGTGGGAGGGTCGGTTGGTCGTGGTCTTTGGTGTCACCGCCTTGTGTCCCCTTCCTCCCTCCCTCCCTCCCTCCCCTGCAGACCCTGGAGCCGTGGAAGCTCTATGCCACCGTGGGGCTCCTGGTGGGGCTGGATGTGGTCACCTTGGTCATCTGGCAGATCGTGGACCCTCTGCATCGAACCATTGAGGTCCTGGGGGGGGTCACCGGGGGGCTTGGGGTGGGGCTGGAGGTTTTGGGTGGTGGTCGTGGTGCTGAGGAGGTTCTTCAGCTGGTGGTTGTGGCATTGAGGGGGTTCTTCAGGCATTGAGGAGGTTCTTGAGGTGCTGGGGAGGTTCTGGAGGTGTTGAGGAGGTTCTTGAGGTGCTGGCGAGGTCATTGAGGTGATGGTTGTGGTGCTGGGGAGGTTCTTCAGGTGGTGGTCATGGTGTTGATGAGGTTCTTGAGGTGCTGGGGAGGTTCTGGAGGGGCTGGAGTGTGCCTGGAGATGGTGGTCAAGGCCTTGCTGTGGTGGTTGTGGTGCTGGGGAGGTTCTTCAGGTGGTGGTTGTGGCGTTGAGGAGGTTCTTGAGGTGTCGAGGAGGTTCTTGAGGTGCTGGGGAAGTTCTGGAGGTGATGAGGTGGGGCTGGAGATGGTGGTCAAGGGCTTGGTGTGGTGGTTATGGTGCTGGGGAGGTTCTTGAGGTGTTGAGGAGGCTCTTCAGGTGTTGAGGTGATGCTAGAGGTGGTGGTCGTGGTGCTGGGGTTGTTCTTGTGGTGCTGGGGAGGTGCTGGAGATGGTGGTCAAGGTCTTGGGGTGGTGGTTGTGGTGTTGAGGAGATTCTGGAGGTGTTAAGGAGGCTCTTCAGGTGTTGAGGTGGTACTGGAGGTGGTGGTTGTGGTGCTGGGGAGGTTCTTGAGGTGTTGAGGTGGTGGTCATGGTCTTGAGGAGGTACTTGAGGTTTTGAGGTGGTCATCATGGTCTTGGGAAGGTTCTTGAGGTGCTGGGGTGGGGCTGGAGATGGTGGTCAAGGTCTTGGGATGGTGGTCATGGTGTTGAGGAGCTTCTCCAGGTGTTGAGGAGCTTCTCCAGGTGTTGAGGAGGTTCTCAAGGTGCTGAAGAGGTGCTGGAGGTGGCGGTCATGGTGCTGGGGAAGTTCTTGAGGTGTTGAGGTGGTCATCATGGTCTTAGGGAGGTTCTTGAGGTGGTGAGGAGGTTCTTGAGGTGGTGAGGAGGTGCTGGAGATGGTGGTCAAGGCCTTGGTGTGTTGGAAATGGGGTCAAGGAGGTTCTCCAGGTGTTCAGGAGGTTCTTGAGGTGTTGAGGTGGGGCTGGATGTAGGGGACATGGTCTTGGGGTGGTGGCTGTGGTGTTGAGGAGGTTCTCGAGGTGCTGAGGAGGTTCTCCACTTGTTGAGGAGGTTCTTGAGGTGCTGGGGAGGTTCTGGAGGTGGTGAGGAGATGCTGGAGATGGCGGTCAAGGGCTTGGTGTGGTGGTTGTGGTGCTGGGGAGGTTCTTCAGGTGGTGGTTGTGGCATTGAGGAGGTTCTTGAGGTGTTGAGGAGGTTCTTGAGGTGCTGAGGAGGTTCTGGAGGTGATGAGGTGGTCCTGGAGGTGGTGGTCAAGACCTTGTGGTGGTGGTTGTGGTGCTGAGGAGGTTCTTGAGGTGTAGAGAAGGCTCTTCGGGTGTTGAGGTGATGCTAGAGGTGGTGGTCGTGGTGCTGGGGTTGTTCTTGTGGTGCTGGGGAGGTGCTGGAGATGGTGGTCAAGGTCTTGAGGTGGTGGTCATAGTGTTGAGGAGGTTCTTGAGGTGTTGAGGAGGTTCTCCACTTGTTGAGGAGGTTCTTGAGGTGCTGAGGAGGCTCTGGAGGTGGTGAGGAGGTGCTGGAGATGGTGGTTGTGGTGCTGGGGAGGTTCTGGAGGTGCTGGGGTGGGGTTGGAGATGGTGGTCAAGGCCTTGGTGTGGTGGTTGTGGTGCTGGGGAGGTTCTTCAGGTGGTGGTTGTGGCTTTGAGGAGGTTCTTGAGGTGTTGAGGAGGTTCTGGAGGTGATGAGGTGGGGCTGGAGATGGTGGTCAAGGTCTTGAGGTGGTGGTTGTGGTGCTGAGGAGGTTCTTGAGGTGTTGAGGAGGCTCTTCAGGTGCTGAGGTGGTGCTGGGGGTGGTGGTTGTGGTGCTTGGGAGGTTCTTCAGGTGTTGAGGTGGGGCTGGAGGTGAGGGACATGGTCTTGGGGTGGTGGTTGTGGTGTTGAGGAGGTTCTTGAGGTGCTGGGGAGGTGCTGGTCAAGGCCTTGGGGTGGTGGTCGTGGGGTTCAGGAGGTTCTTGAAGTGCTGGGGAGGTTCTCGAGGTGGTGGGTGGTGCTGGAGGTGGTGGTCATGGTGCTGAGGAGGTTCTGGAGGTGCTGAGGTGGGGCTGGAGGTGGTGGTCAAGGCCTTGGGGTGGCGGTTGTGGCGTTGAGAGAGTTCTTGAGGTGTTGAGGTGGTCATCGTGGTCTTGGGAAGGTTCTGGAGGTGGTGAGGAGGTGCTGGAGATGATGGTCAAGTCCTTGGGGTGCTGGTCATGGGCTTGAGGAGGTCCTTGAGGTGTTGAGGAGGCTCTTCAGGAGGTTCTCAAGGTGCTGAGGAGGTTCTTGAGGTGCTGGGGAGGTTCTTGAGGTGTTGAGGAGGTTCTTGAGGTCCTCGGGAGGTTCTTGAGGTGTTGAGGAAGTTCTCCAGGTTTTGAGGAGGTTCTTCAGGAGGTTCTTGAGGTGCTGAGGAGGCTCTTGAGATCTTGAGATGGTTCTTGAGGTGCTGGGGAGGTTCTTCAGGAGGTTCTCCAGGTGTTGAGGAGGTTCTTGAGGTGCTGAGGAGGTTCTTCAGGAGGTTCTCCAGGTGCTGAGGAGGTTCTCAAGATCTTGAGGAGGTTTCCAAGGTGCTGAGGAGGTTCTCCAGGAGGTTCTTGAGATCTTGAGGAGGTTCTTGAGGTGCTGAGGAGGTTCTCCAGGAGGTTCTTGAGATCTTGAGGAGGTTCTCGAGGTGCTGAGGAGGTTCTCCAGGAGGTTCTTGAGATCTTGAGGAGGTTCTCGAGGTGCTGAGGAGGTTCTTCAGGAGATTCTTGAGGTGGTTCTGGGGGTGATACTCATGTTCTCGGGCGGCTCCTTCCTCCCCCAGGAGTTCACGAAGGAGGAGCCCAAGACGGACACGGACGTCTCCATCCTGCCTCAGCTCGAGCACTGCAGTTCCACCAAGATGAACACCTGGCTGGGTGGGCCCTGACAGCATCTCCAGGGGGGTGGGGGGCACCAGGACCTCCATTCTGGACCATCCCTGGTTCTTACTGGACCTCTCATGGTCCCTGTTGGACCTTCCATGGTCCCATCACCCTCAACCCTTGGTTCCACCTCTACCAGGAACCTTGTAGAGCCCCAAGAAGAGCCCCAAGAGCCCATGAGGCATGGTTGGAGGTCCCTACTGGACCATCCCTGCTCCCATCACCCCCAAGCCTTGGTTCCAGCACCACCAGGAACCTTGTAGAGCCCCAAGAAGTGACCCAAGAGACCACGAGATCCCTCTTGGACCATCGCTGGTCCTTACTGGATCACTCCTAGTCCCTGTTGGACCTTATTTGACCCCAACCCTTGGTTCCAGCACCACCAGGAACCTTCTAGAGCCCCAAGAAGAACCCCAAGAGCCCATGAAGGATGGTTGGAGGCCCCTGTTGGACCATCCATTGTCTTTCCTGGACCTCTCGTGGTCCCTGTTGGTCCATCCATGGTCCCATCACCCTCAACCCTTGGTTCCACCTCTACCAGGAGCCTTGTAGAGCCCCAAGAAGAGCCCCAAGAGCCCATGAGGCATGGTTGGAGGTCCCTACTGGACCATCCCTGCTCCCATCACCCCCAAGCCTTGGTTCCAGCACCACCAGGAACCTTGTAGAGCCCCAAGAAGAGCCCCAAGTGCCCATGAAGAATGGTTGGAGGTCCCTGTTGGACCATCCATGGTCCTTTCTGGACCTCTCATGGTCCCAGCACTAAGAATCGTGGCCCAGGAACCTTGTAGAGCCCCAAGAAGAGACTCAAGCCCCCACGAGGTCCATCCCTGGTCCTTATTGGACCTCTCATGGTCCCTGTTGGACCATCCATGGTCCCATCACCCCCTACATTTGGTTCCAGCACCACCAGGAACCTTGTAGAGCCCCGAGAAGAGACCCAAGAGACCACGAGATCCCTCTTGGACCATCGCTGGTCCTTACTGGATCACTCCTAGTCCCTGTTGGACCTTATTTGACCCCAACCCTTGGTTCCAGCACCACCAGGAACCTTGTAGAGCCCCAAGAAGAACCCCAAGAGCCCATGAGGCATGGTTGGAGGTCCCTGCTGGACCATCCCTGCTCCCATCACCCCTAACACTTGGTCCCACCACCACCAGGAACGTTCTAGAGCCCCAAGAAGAGCCCCAAGTGCCCATGAAGAATGATTGGAGGTCCCTGTTGGACCTTCCATGGTCTCATCACCCCCAAGCCTTGGTTCCAGCATCACCAGGAACCTTCGAGAGCACCAAGAAGAGACTCAAGCCACCACGAGGTCCCTCCTGGACCATCTCTGGTCCTTACTGGATCACTCCTAGTTCCTTTTGGACCTTATTTGACCCCAACCCTTGGTTCCAGAACCACCAGGAACCTTGTAGAGCCCCAACAAGAGCCCCAAGTGCCCATGAGGGATGGTTGGAGGTCCCTGTTGGACCATCCATGGTCTTTCCTGGACCTCTCATGGTCCCTGTTGGGCCATCCTTGGTCGTCCCTGAACCTCTCATGGTCCCTGTTGGACCATCCCTGGTCCCATCACCCTCAACCCTTGGTTCCACCTCTACCAGGAACCTCATAGAGCCCCAAGAAGAGCCCCAAGAGCCCATGAAGGATGGTTGGAAGTCCCTGTTGGTCCATCCATGGTCCCATCACCCTCAACCCTTGGTCCCACCACCCCCAGGAACCTTGTAGAGCCCCAAGAAGAGTCCCAAGAGCCCATGAAGGATGGTTGGAGGCCCCTGTTGGACCTTCCATGGTCTTTCCTGGACCTATCATGGTCCCTGTTGGTCCATCCCTGGTCCTTATGGGACCTCTCATGGTTCCAACACCAGGACTGGTGGCCCAGGAGCCTTGTAGAGCCCCAAGAAGAGCCCCAAGAGCCCATGAAGGATGGTTGGAGGTCCCTGTTGGTCCATCCGTGGTCCCATCACCCTCAACACTTGGTTCCACCTCTACCAGGAACCTCGTAGAGCCCCAAGAAGAGCCCCAAGAGCACATGAAGGCTCCTGCTGGACCATCCCTGGTCCCATCCTCCCTGCGTTGAGGTCCCTCTTCCCCTTTGACCTCCCTCTTGGTGTCCCTCAGGGATCTTCTACGGCTTCAAGGGGCTCCTGCTCCTCTTGGGCATCTTCCTGGCCTACGAGACCAAGAGCGTCTCCACCGAGAAGATCAATGACCACCGGGCGGTGGGGATGGCCATCTATAACGTGGCGGTGAGTGTCATGAGGGGAGGTCCAAGGTCTTCTCCATCCATGGTCCAGGGTGGTGGTCGCCCTCCATGGCCACGTTGTCCATCTCCATCATCTCCTTGGGCAGGTCCTGTGCCTGATCACGGCTCCGGTCACCATGATCCTCAGCAGCCAGCAGGACGCGGCCTTCGCCTTCGCCTCTTTGGCCGTCGTCTTCTCCTCCTACATCACCCTCGTGGTCCTCTTCGTCCCCAAGGTGCTGGGTCAGGGGGGGACGCCAGGATGGAAGGGGAGGTCGGGCTCCTGGGGGTTCTTCTCCATCCCCTCTGAGGTCCTCAAGGTGCTGGGGGTCTTCTCCATCCCCTTCGAGGTCCTCAAGAAGGTGGTTGAGACCATGAGAGGGATGGTTGGGTGCTGGGGGGACTTCTCCATCCCCTCTATGGTCCTCAAGGTGCTGGACGGTCTTCTCCATCCCCTTTGAGGTCCTCAAGGTGCTGCTGGGGAGTCTTCTCCATCCCTTTCGAGGTCCTTAAGCTGCTGGGGAACGACCATGATGGGGGTGGTTGGGCTACTGGGGGTCTTCTGCATCCCCTTCAAGGTCCTCAAGGTGCTCCTGGGGAGTCTTCTCCATCCCCTTTGAGGTCCTCAAGGTGCTGGGGGGGTCTTCTCCATCCCCCTCAAGGTCCTCTAGAAGGTGGTTGAGACCATGATGGAGGTGGTTGGGCTCCTGGGGGTCTTCTGCATCCCCTTCAAGGTCCTCCAGGTGCTCCTGGGGGTCTTCTCCATCACCTATGAGGTCCTCAAGGTGCTGGTGGAGACCACGAGGAGGATGGTTGGGTGCTGGGAGTTCTTCTCCATCCCCTTTGAGGTTCTTAAGATGGTTCTGGGGTGTCTTCTCCATCCCCTTCGAGGTCCTGTGGGGACACCCTGAGGGGAGTGGGGGTTCCCCAAGGAGAAGACAGAGGCTTTGTGGTGGTTGCAGATGCGGCGGCTGATCACGCGCGGGGAGTGGCAGTCGGAGCAGCAGGACACCATGAAGACAGGATCGTCCACCAACAACAACGAGGAGGAGAAGTCGCGGCTCCTGGAGAAGGAGAACCGTGAGCTGGAGAAGATCATCGCCGAGGTGGGGCCCAAACCCCACCTCATGGGGTTCCTCAACCTCCTCCATGAAGGTTTTGAGGCTCCTCACTCACCTCCAAGAAGGTTTTGAGGCTCCTCACTCACCTCCATGAATGTTTTGAGGTTCCTCATCCACCTCCAAGAAGGTTTTGAGGCTCCTCACTCACCTCCATGAATGTTTTGAGGTTCCTCATCCACCTTCAAGAAGGTTTTGAGGTTCCTCGTCCACCTCCAAGAAGGTTTTGAGGCTCCTCACTCGCCTCCATGAAGGTTTCAAGGATCCTTATTGACCTCGATGAAGGTTTTGAGGCTCCTCACTCACCTCCAAGAAGGATTTGAGGCTCCTCACTCTCCTCCATGAAGGTTTTGAGGCTCCTCAACTACCTCCATGAAGGTTTTGAGGCTCCTCAACTACCTCCAAGAAGGTTTTGAGGTTCCTTATCGACCTTGATGAAGGTTTTGAGGCTCCTCACCCACCTCCAAGAAGGTTTTGAGGCTCCTCACTCACCTCCAAGAAGGTTTTGAGGTTCTTCACTCGCCTCCAAGAAGGCTTTGAGGTTCCTTATCGACCTCCATGAAGGTTTTGAGGTTCCTCATCCTCCTCCATGAAGGTTTTGAGGCTCCTCATCCACCTCCAAGAAGGTTTTGAGGTTCCTTATCGACCTCCATGAAGGTTTTGAGGCTCCTCACTCACCTCCAAGAAGGATTTGAGGCTCCTCACTCTCCTCCATGAAGGTTTTGAGGCTCCTCAACTACCTCCATGAAGGTTTTGAGGTTCCTTATCGACCTTGATGAAAGTTTTGAGGCTCCTCACCCACCTCCAAGAAGGTTTTGAGGCTCCTCACTCACCTCCAAGAAGGTTTTGAGGTTCTTCACTCGCCTACAAGAAGGCTTTGAGGTTCCTTATCCACCTCCACGAAGGTTTTGAGGCTCCTCACTCACCTCCAAGGAGGTTTTGAGATTCCTTATCCACCTCCACGAAGGTTTTTGAGGCTCCTCACTCACCTCCATGAAGGTTTTGAGGCTCCTCACTCACCTTGATGATGGTTTTGAGGTCCACGATGCCCCTTGCTGCCCCCCAGCCCCCGAGGGGTGATGTGAGGTGGCTCCTTCTCCCCTCCCCGAGGTTGCCCTTGTGGCTCATGACCCTCCATCTCCCTCTTTGCAGAAGGAAGAACGCGTCTCCGAGCTCCGGCAGCAGCTCCAGGACCGGCAGCAACTCCGTTCGCGCCGTCGTTCCTCCAATCCGGCTCGTGAGGCCGACAACCACTTCTCGTCGGGGCCGGTGGCTGAGGTGGCCACCCCGGGGGGGCCTCCGCCGGCCACTTTCTACCAGCCCAGCCTCCCCCTGGTGCGCTGCCTGGTGTCCGAGCAGGCCGAGCGCCTCGGGAGGGGCAACTGTGACGGGAGCCGCGTCCACCTGCTCTACAAGTGACCCCCACCCCGTGGCCACCAGGGGGGCTAGTGGATTGGGGGTGGGGCTAGTGCACTAGGGGGCAGGGATAGTGGGGTAGGGGGTGTGGATAGTGGGATAGGGGAGCTGGCTAGTGGAATATGGGTTGTGGCTAGGGGATTAGGCGACTTGGCTAGTGGGATATGGGGCGTGGCCAGTGGGATAGGGGCGTGGCTGGTGGAATATGAGGTGTGGCTAATGTTATATGGGGTGTGGCTAGTGCAATATGTGGTGTGGCTAGTGGAATAGGGCACCTGGCTAATGGAATATGGGGCGTGGCTAGTGGAATAGGGGACTGGGCTAATGGAATATGGGGTGTGGCTAATATAATATGGGGTGTGGCTAGTGCAATATGTGGTGTGGCTAGTGGAATAGGGGACTGGGCTAATGGAATATGGGGCGTGGCTAGTGGAATAGGAACTTGGCTAGTGGAATATGGGGTGTGACTAATGGAATAGGAAGTGTGGCTAATGAATTGGAGACTTGGTTAGTGGAATATGGGGTGTGGCTAGCAGGATAGGGGACCTGGCTAGTGGAATACAGGATGCAGCTAATGGAATGGGGGTGTGGCTAATGAATAGGAGGTGTGGCTAGTGGAATATGGGGTGTGGTTAATGGAGTGGGAGTGTGGCTAATTGAACGGGGGGGTGGCTAGTGGAATATGGGGTGTGGCTAAGGGAATGGGGGTGTGGCTAAGGGACTAGGGGGTGTGGCTAATGGAACAGGGGGTGGCTAATGGAGTATGGGGTGTGGCTAAGGGAACAGGGGTGTGGCTGATGGAATAGGGCATGTGGCTAATGGAAGAAGGGGATTGGCTAATGGAATATGGGGGTGGCTAATGGAACGGGAAGGCGGCTAGTGACATAGGCGGTGTGGCTAGTGACACGGGGGGTGTGGTTGGTGCAATAGGGAGGTGGCTAGTAGGAGAAGAGCTGTGGCTACTACTAGGGGGGTGGCTGACGCCTTCGGGGGGGCTGATGGAGCAGGAGGGGCTACTGGCCAGGGGAAGGTGGCTAGGAGGGAGGAGGTTAGGGCTACTCAGTCCCCGACCAGCCCCAGAGTCATCTCTGTGCCATAAAAATCGTGTCCCAGCTCCTCTCTGGGTCTCCCCGAACTCCAAAAGTCCTTGTGGCTCCCCCTATGGCTCCTCCTGCACCCCAAAAAGCCACCTCAGCTCCTCCAAAGCCACTTGAGCTCCCCAAAAGGTCATCCCAGAACCTCCAAAAGTCATCCCAGGACCCCAAAAGCTGTCCCAGCACCCCAATGGGCCCCCCTGAACCCCCAAAGTCCTCTCAGCTCCCCGAGAGCTCCTCCTGCGCCCCAAAAAGTCACCTCAGCTCCCTCAAAGCCACTGTAGCTCCCCCAAAAGGTCATCCCAGCACCTCTAGAGCTCTTCCCAGCTCCCCAAAAGTCATCCCTGCACCCCCAAAGTCATCTCAGCTCTCCAGCAGCTCCTCCTGCACCCCAAAAGTCTCCATGACTCCCCAACAGTCACACCAGCCCCTCCACAGCTCCTCCGGCACCCCAAAAGTCACCTCAGCTCCCCAACAGTTGTCTCGGCTCCCCCAAAGTCAACTCAGCTCTCCAGCAGCTCCTCCTGCACCCCAAAAAGTCACTTCGGGTCTCCAAAAGCCACTTTAGCTCCCCAAAAAGATATCCCAGCCCCTCTACAGCTCCCCCAGTGCCTCGACAATCATCCCAGCTCCCCAAAAGGTCCTCCTGCACCCCAAAAGTCACCTCGACTCCCCCAAAAGCCACCCTAGCTCCTCAAAAATGCATCCCAGCACCTCTACAGCTCCACCCAGCACCCCCAAAAGTCACCTCAGCTCCCCAACAGTTGTCTTGGATCCACAAAAGTCACTCCAGCTCCTGAACAGCTCCTCCTGCACCCCAAAAAGTCACCTCGGCTCCCTCAAAAGCCACTTTAGCTCCTCAAAAAGTCATCCCAGCACCTCTAGAGCTCCTCCTGCACCCTAAAAAGCCACCTCGGCTCCCCAAAACCCACTTTAGCTCCCCAAAAAGATATCTCAGCCCCTCTACAGCTCCCCCAGTGCCTCGACAATCATCCCAGCTCCCCAAAAGCTCCTCCTGCACCCCAAAAGTCACCTCAGCTCCCCCGAAAGCCACTTTAGCTCCCCAAAAATTCATCCCAGCACCTCTACAGCTCCACCCAGCACCCCCAAAAGTCACCTCAGCTCCCTGACAGTTGTCTTGGCTCCCCCAAAGTCAACTCAGCTCCTCAGCAGCTCCTCCTGCACCCCAAAAGGTCATCTCAAGTCTCCAAAAGCCACTTTAGCTCCCCAAAGTCATCCCAGCCCCTCTATAGCTCCCCCAGTGCCTCGACAATCATCCCAGCCCCCTAAAAGCTCCTCCTGCACCCCGAAAGCCTCTTTAGCTCCAGAAAAAGTCATCCCAGCACCTCTAGAGCTCCTCCTGCACCCCAAAAAGCCACCTCAGCTCCCCAAAAAGCCACTTTAGCTCCTCAAAAAGTCATTCCAGCCCTTCTATGGCTCCTCCCAGCTCCCCAACAGTCATCCCAGCTCCTCCTAGACCCCTGTTTTCTCTTCCTCCGACTCTTTCCCTCATCGCGGCGGCACAACCGGAGCGACCACCACATCCCTCCCCCGGCTCCAGCGGTTGTGCCGGACTCCATCGGTTTGATTGGACACGATCGGTTGTATCGGACTCGAGCGCTTCCAGAGGACTTGATCAGTTGGGTCGGACTCAATCGGTTGTATCAGACACAATAGGTTTGTTTGGACACAGTCAATTGTATTGGACTCGATCGGTTGTATCAGACCCAATTGGTTGTATCGGACTCGATCGATTCAACTGGACTCGATCGGTTGGATTGGACACAATCGATTTGATTGGACATAATTGGTTGTATTGGACTCGATCAATTTGATTGGACGCAATCGGTTGTATCAGAATTGATCAGTTGTAATGGACTCGATCAGTTGTATTGGAGTCAATCGGTTGTATGAGACTCGATCAGTTGTATCAGATGTGATGAGTTTTTTTTCAGACTCGATTGTTTTAGACACGATTGGTTGTATCAGACTTGGTTATATCAGACACGATCAACTGTATTGGACTCGATCGGTTGTATCGGACACGAACACTTTGATCGAACACGAGCGACTGTTCCGGACACGACGGGTTCCTTGGACGCAAACTGTTGTTTTGGATGCAATCAGTTGGGTTGAACACGATTGGTTGTTTCAGATTCTTTGGACTCAATTGGTTGTTTAGGACACGATTGATCATTGAGGACACTGCTGGAGGGTCAGGAGGCTCCAAAGGGATCGGAACAGGCTGGATCCATGGGCTGAGACCAATGGGATGAGGTTCCACCAGGCACTTGGGGCACAACAACTCCATGATGCTCCAGACTTGGTGTGGCCACCAGAATGGGGACGGACACCAGTGAGGTGGATCTTGTCTTCATTGGGTGGGAACCTAGTTGGCTGGAGGGCACAGGGAGGGGTGGGAGATGGAGTGAACTCCAGCTGGAGGCCAGTGCCAAGTGGTGTCCCCAGAGCTCACTGATGTCTCCATCCTCATTCAGTGTCTTCATCACTGAGCTGGATGAAGGCCTCGAGGGCTTCCTGAGAGAGTTTGGGGGTGACCCTGAGCTGGGTGGAGCTACTGGAGGGTTTTGAGGGTCTCCAGAGGGATCGGAACAGGTTGGATCCATGGGCTGAGAGCAACAGGATGAGGTTCAACCAGGCACTTGGGGCACAACAATCCTGAGCAGCTCCAGATGAGGAGAAGTCTGGCTGGAAAGTGCCTGGAGGAGAAGGACCTGGGGGGGTTGGTTGAGAAGGAGCCAGCAGAAGGCCAAGAAGGCCAAGGGCATCTTGGCTTGGAGCAGCCATGGTGGGGCCAGCAGGGCCAAGGAGCTGCTTCTCCCTCTGGGGAGACCCAACCTCCAATCCTGGATTCAGTTTGGGTCCAAGAAGGATGTTGAGGCTGTGGAGCGAGTGCAGAGAAGAGCAACGAAGCTGAGGAAGGGGTTGGAGGCCACGTCTGAGGGACCTGGGGATGGTTTCTCCTGGAGAAGAGGAGGCTGAGGGGAGACCTCATTGCTCTCTGCAACTCCCTGAGAGGAGGTTGTGGAGTGGAGGGAGCTGGAATCTTCTCCCAAGGGACAGGGGACAAGGGGCAATAGCCTCAAGCTCCACCAGGGGAGGGTCAGTATGGACATTAGGAAAAAATATTTCCCAGAAAGGGTCATTGGGCACTGGCAGAGGCTGCCCAGGGAGGGGGTTGATTCACCTTCCCTGGAGGGTTTAAGGGACGGGTGGATGAGGTGCTGAGGGACATGGGGTCAGTGTTTGATGGGAATGGTTGGACTGGATGATCCGGTGGGTCTCTTCCAACCTGGTGATTCTATGATTTCAGGGATTGAGGGTATTGAGAGGGTCTAGGGTTTTGTTGTGGGGTGTCCTCACTAGATTTGAGGGGATCTTAGTGGGATTGTGAGGGTCCTGGGGCTGTTTGAGGGGTCAGGGATGGGGAGTTAGGGCTTCTTTTTGAGGGTTTATGGGGTCGAGGGGGTCCTAGGGGGTGTTGGATGGGTTCTGTAGGGTAATGAGAGGGTCCTGGTGGGTTTGAGTGGGGGGACTGAGAAAGATCTGGGGGTTTGGGGGAGTTCTGGGCATCCTGGAGGGCTTTGAGGGGGGTGGGGGAGTGGAATTAGGGTGTCTCGAGTGTCTTTAGAAGGAGTCTGGGGGGATTGAGAGGGTCTAGGAGGGGGTTTGGGGGGATCTTAGGGGGATTGAGAGGGTCCAGGAGGGGGTTTGGGGGGGTTCTGGGGGGATTGAGAGGGTTCAGGAGGGGATTTGGGGGGGTTCTGGGGGGATTTGGAGGGGTCTTAGGGAGATGGAGAGGGCCCTGGGGGAGGGTTTGGGGGGTCTTAGTGAGCTTGAGAGGGTCCTGGAGGGGGTTTGGGTGGATCTTGGGGCAATTGAGAGGGTCCAGGAAGGGGTTTGGGGGGGTCCTGGGGGGATTTAGAGGGGTCTTAGGGGGATGGAGAGGGCCCTGGGGGAGGGTTGGGGGGGGTCTTAGGGGGATTGAGAGGGTCCTGGAGGGGGTTTGAGTGGATCTCAGGGGGATTGAGAGGGTCCAGGAGGGGGTTTGGGCAGATCATAGAATCTTAGAACAACCAGGTTGGAAGAGACCCATCGGATCATCGAGTCCAACCATTCCTATCAAACACTAAAGCATGTCCCTCAGGACCTCATCCACCCGTCCCTTAAACACCTCCAGGGAAGGTGAATCAACCACCTCCCTGGGCAGCCTCTTCCAATGCCCAATGACCCTCTCTGTGACCCTTTCTTTTACTAATCATTTAAACTCTCAATGAGAATTAATTTTACTGTACTTTCTGAATTTCAAGTTCACAAGCAGCTGCCGCCTAGACAAAAAGTCCTGTTACTTGCTGATGAATCGTTTCGCCTTTAAACCCATGGATTCCTACTCAGATGACCCAGAAAAGGTAAGCAGACTGTACTGGCCTGTGGCAATGCTAAATGAACACTAACGTGAATCTCTTCCTGTACTGCTAGCCCTTTAAGGTCATGAATAAATCTGTGGCATTACCTCTGAGGAGGGGAATAGAAAAAAAAAACCCAAATCAAACAACGAAACTCCAGCACAACCCAACCCCTAACCACCCCCTACTTAAACAGAAACTCATTTTGCATCCCTTATTGGCTGAAACCATAGAATCATAGAACAACCAGGTTGGAAGGGACCCATCGGATCTTCTAGTCCAACCATTCCTATTAAACACTAAACCAAGTCCCTCAATACCTCATCCACCTGTGCCTTAAACACCTCCAGGGAAGGGGAATCAACCACCTCCCTGGGCAGCCTATTCCAATGCCCAATGACCCTCTGCGTGAAAAACTTCCTCCTAATCTCCAGCCTAAATCTCCCCTGGTGGAGCTTGAGGCCATTCCCTCTCGTCCTGTCCCTTGGGAGAAGAGCCCAGCTCCCTCCTCTCTACAACCTCCTCTCAGGTAGTTGGAGAGAGTAATGAGGTCTTCTCTCAGCCTCCTCTTCTCCAGGATCAACACCCCCAGCTCTCTCAACTGTTCCTCGTAGGGCCTGTTCTCCAGCCCCTTCACCAGCCTCGTTGCTCTTGTCTGGACTCGCTCCAGAGCCTCAACATCCTTCTTGTGCTGAGGGGCCCAGAACTGAATACAGGATTCAAGGAGCAGCCTCACCAGTGCTGAGTATAGAGGGAGAATCACCTCCCTGGCCCTGCTGGTCACACCATTTCTGATCCAAGCCAGGATGCCCTTGGCCTTCTTGGCCACCTGGGCACACTGCTGGCTCATGGTCAGTCGGCTGTCGACCAATACCCCCAGGTCCCTCTCCTCCTGGCAATTTTCCAGCCTGGCTTCTCCCAGTCTGGAGCTCTGCAATCTGAGAATGTCCTTACATTGTTTTAAAATTGGATCCACAGACAAAGCCTAACAGTAATCTACAACTTCTAAGTGACAAAGTGATTAAGCAATCCCCATAGAGACGTCGTTGTGAGTGTAAATAAATAGTTCAAAATATGCACATCAATTTAAAAAAATAGAAAGCAGTAGCTACAAAGTGAAGGCACAGCTAAGTTTCTTTATTCCACTTCATAACTTTATCATAGATCTTAGGGGGATTCAGAGGGTCCAGGAGGGGATTTGTGGAACTGTTTGTGGGGGGCTGAGGGTGATTTGGGGGTGCTAGAGGGCATTTAGGGGGAGCATCGGGGGTGCTGAGGTGGTTTGGGGGGGCAATTATGGATTATTTTGGATGCTGGGAGGAGGCGGGGGGGCTGTTCTGGGGGGTTGGGGTTATTGGGGGGGGGGCAGCTATGGGGTATTTTGGGGGTTGGGGAGTTTTAGGGTCTCCTCTGGCCCCCCTCTATTCCCCCCTGCCCTGGTTGATGTTCGTGAAAGTCTCTCCCCTGGAGGAAAACTTTTCTGAGTCCCTCAGTTCCCTGCGATTCACCAGCCAGGTTGGGGAATCGGGGGGGGGCTTTTTGGGGGGCTGTGGGGTCGCTTTGGGGGTCAGGGGTGGGATTTGGGGGAGCTGGGGTGGCTTTAGGGGGTTAGGGGGCTGTTTTGGGGGGGCGGGAGTGGATTGGAGGGAGCTTGTGGGGCAGGGGAGCAGGTTTTGGAGTTGGGGGCAGTTTTGGGAGGGCTGAAGGGGATTTGGGGGGGTCACGGGAGCAGTTTGGGGGGGCTGAAGAGTTTTTGGGGGTTGAGGGGCAGTTTTGGGGGGCCTGAAGGGGATTTTGGGGGTCAGGGGGCAGTTTGGGGGGGCTGAAGGGGATTTTGCGGGTGAGGGGGCAGTTTGAGGGGGAGCTGAAGGGGCTTTTTTGGGTCAGGGAGGCAGTTTTGGGGTCCTCCTGGTTCACTTTGGGGTCTCCCCTCTCCCCAGGTGAACTCATGCATGGTGGACACGGCCCATGCCAACAGGAAGTAGGTGCTCCAGGCCCCGCCCCTTCCAGCCCCGCCCCTTCCAGCCCCGCCCCCTCCATTGGTATTATAATAAAGGTTTTACTGGTTTGCATTAGTTGGCTGCTGGTGGCCGTGGGGCATGGGGAGGGGGGGACTGGGATGGGCTGGGACGGACTGGACTGAGGTCAATGGAGTGAGACGGACTGGGATGGACTGGGATGGACTGGGTCATTGTCAGTGACTGGGTTGGACTGGGTTGATGTTAATGGACTGGGATGGACTGGGTTGACATTAATGCACTGGATTGGACTGGGATGGACTGGGTTGACATTAATGCACTGGATTGGACAGGGATGGACTGGATTGACGTCAATTGACTGGGTTGGACTGGGATGGACTAGGTTGGACTGGGATGGGCTGGGTTGACATTAGTGGACTGGGTTGCACTGGGATGGGCTGGGTTGATGTCAATGGACTGGGTTGGACTGGAATGGAGTGGGTCAACATCAATGGACTGGATTGGACTGGGTTGACATTAATGGACTGGATTGGACTGGGATGGACTGGGTTGACATTAGTGGACTGGGTTGCACTGGGATGGACTGAGTTGACCCCAATGGACTGGTTTGGACTGGAATGGAGTGGGTCAACATCAATGGACTGGGATGACATCAATGGTCTGGGATGGAGTGAGTTGATGGCAACAAACTGGATTGGACTGGGACAGACTGGGTTGATGTCAATGGGACTGGGCTGGGTGGGAATGAACTGGGTTGATGTCAATGGGTTGACGGCTGGGTTGACGTTGGTGACCTGGGATGGATGTCAAGGGATTGGGAAGGACTGGGATGGGGCAGGTTGATGTCGGTGGACTGGGTTGGACTGGGTTGGACTGGAATGGACTGGGTTGACATCAATGGACTGGAATGGACTGGGTTGATGGACTGGGCTGAGATGATGCCAATGGACTGGTTTGGACTGGGATAGACTGGGTCAATGTCGATGGACTGGGATGGAGTGAGTTGATGGCAACAGACCCAGTTGGACTGGGATGGGACTGAGTTGATGTTAACAGACTGGATTGGACTGGGATAGACTGGGTTGACATCAGTGGGACTGGGCTGATGTTGATGGAACTGGGATGGGTGGGAATGTTCTGGGTTGATGTTAATGGACTGGGTTGATGGGAATGGACTGGGATGGATGTCATGGGACTGGGAAAGACTGTGATGGGATGAATTGATGTTGATACACTGGATTGGACTGGGTTAAACTGGGTTGATGTCAATGGGACTGGGCTGAGTGGGGGGGTCCTGGGGCTCCCCAGTCCCTTTGCTCCCTTTCGCTTTCGCTTTTCGGAGATCTGCCCGGCGCCCGGTGACGTCACGAGGCTGCCGGCGCTGCCATTGGCCGTCGGGCGGCGGCTCCGCCAATGGGAGCGGGAGGGGCGGCAGAGGGAGCGGGCGATGGTGTCGGGCTGGGCTGCAGCTCTGGGGCTGCTGCTGCTCCTGGGCGGCGTGGCGAGCGGTGAGAGGGACCCGGGGGGGCTCGGCACCCCCTGCACCCCCTTTCCCTTGGCCTTTGGGACCCTCCTATCCCTTCAACGCCCCCATCCCTGGGCACTGGGACCCCCCCCATGCTGCCCCTTTTCTCCCTCCTCCTTCCCAGGGCACTGGGACTCCCCTCCCATTCCTCCCCCCTCCCCGCACCCCTTTTTCTGGGCTCCTCAACCCCCCTCCTTCCATCAGCCCTTCCTGGCCTCCCTCTCTCCCCTCCCCCAATCTCCTTTCCTTCATCCATGGACCCCCCTGCACCCCCATTCCTGGTCCCCTTGAGCCTCCCACCTGCTGCCCCCAGCCCTGTCCTTGTTCCCAGGGTCCCCCTGCAGCCCCATTCCTGGTCACCACATGTCCCCAACCTCCTGGACTTCCCTGTCCTTGACTCCAGGGACCCCTGGATCCCCTTTCCTTGTCACCAACACCCCCTGCACCCCCTTCTCCTTCACCCCACGCTCCCCCTGCTCTCCCCTTCCCCAGAACCAGGACCCCTGCCCACACCCACCTCCCTCCCCCGAAGTCTCCACACACCTTGAGGCTGCCCCTGACCCCAGATCTTGGCCCTGAGGATCCATCCCTGTGCCCTGTCACCCTCGTGTTTTGACACAGTTTCTCACAGCATTCTGCTACGGGAACTGTCACCTCTGGCCTGGACAGGCGACACTCTCCTGGGAGGAAAACTGGTTGGCTGGAGGGCCAGAGAGTGGTGGGAAATGGTGTTAAGTCCAGCTGGAGGCCAGTGACAAGTGGTGTCCCCAGGGCTCAGTGCTGGGTCCAGCCCTGTTCAATGTCTTCATCAATGACCTGGATAAAGGCATCGAGTGCTCCCTGAGCAAGTTTGCAGATGACACTGAGCTGTGTGGAAGTGTCAATCTGCCGGAGGGTCGGGAGGCTCTGCAAAGGGATCTGAACAGGCTGGATCCATGGGCTGAGTCCAACAACATGAGGTTTAACACAGCCAAATGTTGGGTCCTGCACTTGGGGCAAAACAACCCTATGCAGAGCTCCAGACTGGGAGAAGTCTGTCTAGAGAGCTGCCTGGAGGAGAGGGACCTGGGGGTGTTGGTCGACAGCGACTGACCATGAGCCAGCAGTGTGCCCAGGTGACCAAGAAGGCCAATGGCATCCTGGCTTGTATCAGAAACGGTGTGACCAGAGGCTGCCCAGGGAGGAGGTTGAGTCACCTTCCCTGGAGGGATTTAAGGGACGGGTGGACGAGGTGCTGAGGGACATGGGTTAGTGTTTGATAGGAATGATTGGACTCAATGATCCGGTGGGTCTCTTCCAACCTGGTGATTCTATGATTCTATATGTCCCCACAGGTCTCCACTCCCTGCACTATTTCCATGTCATGGTTACTCAGCCCAGTCTGGGGGTCCCTGAGTTCATGGCCATGGGGTATGTGGATGGAAACCTCATCGTGCGCTACGACAGCGACAGCAGGAGGACAGTGCCCCAAGCAGAGTGGATGAAGGACAACCTGGGGCAGGAGCACTGGAACAGAGAGTCTAAGATCAACCAGCAAAACCAGGATGTTCACCATGCAAACCTGGACACACTGCGACAGCGCTACAACCAGAGTGGGGGTGAGTGCGGGCTGGGGGCTCCGTGGGGCTTTGGGGTTCAACACCGGTGGTCTCTGCCCCCGTGAAGGCCCAGGGCTGCAGCAACCCCTCACCCCATATGGCATTTTAGGAGTTCACACAATCCAGTGCATGTATGGCTGTGACCTCCTGGAGGACAACAGCACCAAGGGGTATTTCCAGTTTGCCTACGATGGGAAGGACTTCATCTCCTGGGACATGGACAGCATGAAGTTCATCGCGGCAGACGATGGGGCAGTCGCCACCAAGATAAAGTGGGAGAAGGATGGGATGGTCGCTGTGCAGCGTAAGAGCTACATGGAGAACATCTGCATCCCAGCGTTGAAGACGTTCCTGAGCTATGGGCAGAGGGTTCTGGAGAGGAAAGGTGAGGGCGAGGCGGTGAGCGGCTGGCGCGGGTGTGTGTGTGCTGACACTGACCCCGATCCCTTCCCCAGAGCCGCCCATAGTCCGAGTGTCAGGGAAGAAGGTTGGAGAGTTCCTGACCCTGCGCTGCCGCGTTTACGGCTTCTACCCACGGGCCATCTCCGTCAACTGGCTTAGGGATGGTGAATATAGGGACCAGGACACCTTGTGGAGTGGCGTCTTGCCCAACAGCGACAGCACCTTCTATACCGCGGCCTCCATCGACATCCACCCGGAGGAGAAGGACAAGTTCTGGTGCCACGTGGACCACAGCAGCCTGGCCCAGCCCGGCCTCTACATGTGGGGTGAGTCTGCAGAGAGAGAAGAGGCCGATAACATCAACATCCTCCTCATCGTCGGGGTCGTCATTGCTGCCATCCTGCTTGGCGTCGGCCTCATTGCTGGAATTGCCTTCTGGAAGCTCCGCTCAGGTAAAGCGTCAGGGCCGGTGGTGCCGAGGGGTGTGGGAGGGAGGCCTGGCTGGTGGCACCAAGCGCCGGGCTGGCAGCTCACGGCTCTTTCTCTCCCTGCAGGTGCCGACAAGGGGATTGGCAGCTCAGGGTCAGTACAGGGTGGGGCTGGTGGGGCCCAGTGGGAGCTGGGGACACCGAGGTGGCCCTGGGTTACACCAACTCTTCCTCAGTCCCTGCAGGGAGCAGCACAGCCTGAATGAGTCCCCGACCCTCGTTTTGTCTGGAGGTGCTGGTGAAGGCTCTGAGCTTCTTGCAAAGAAAGATTGTGCCGTGATGGCTCCTGGCTCGGCATGAAATCCCTTTTGCCTCTTTGTCTAATTAAGCCCAGAGGGCTTAACGATTTCCAGGATTGTGTCTGTGCTGGGGTGAATGGCCCATGCTGTGGTGATCGTGTGATATTAGCAGCAAGCACAGAACAAAGAGCTGGTGTTTTCCTGCTTGTAGCTTCTTGAGGCTTTGGGGTCTTTAAGACTCGTGAGTTGGTAGGAAAGGCAAGCGCCAGGTGGGACACGCGCAGGTAAGAGACACGTTTGTGGGAAAGAGGAGGCTGCACTCAGGATTCTTGTGGAGGAGTTTCTGGTGCAGGGTAGGCCGCGATTTGCTGGCTGTGACCAGTCCAGGCTGAGCAATGGAAGCTTTAGAATATCTCACCTTGAACCGGCCTCGTCCGGGTGGTGCCAGGAGGCAAAAAAAGGCGATAAGGAGGGAGCTGAGCTGAGTGTGGAGCTGCAGAGCTGAAATAGTGTTAAACCCACATCCCTGAGAACCAGTGAAAAGTCACCTTGAGCGCACGGACAACTTGCTTTGAGCAGTGATGTGATGTGACTGTGGCGCGTGGGCAGCTTCGAGGTGTGTGAATCAGCTGGACTTCAGCAATAAAGTTGAGAAGGATTTAGCGTCTCCTCGAGGTGCTGATGTCGCTCGGGACTCGTCTTCCTCTGAGGGATCCTGCAAATGGATTCTCCCGGTTGGAAATGCTGTGGGGTCGGTCGTACTGGACCCAGAGGCATCAGAGGAGGTTTGCATTCTCCATCGTAAAGTGGATCTCAACTGTCGCCCCCATCGACGAGGTCTGTGCCTTAATTGCTACAAAGCCCTATAATCAGTTTGGTTCCTGGAATTATTTCATGAAGTGTTGAGATTGGAACTTGATCTTTTCCACATTTCCACATGCCCTACGTGCACAATAACCGCTGGTTCCTCTCAGCAGCCTCTGTCACCTCGAGGGGTGATTTGGGGGGTTCTCCATGACTGCATTTCTGGGATCTGATCTGGGGTGGCCTGTGTGACTGAAAGTGTCAGAGGAATTCAGAGAAAAGAGGTTGCAGCAGTCCCATCGAGCTTAGGAGGTGGATAGAACTTCCTGAGGGTGTCGGGCTTGGATTTCAGTAGCAGCTTGCTCCACTAAAGGTGTGAAGAAAACAGATGTGAGGTGGTTGATTCACCTTCCCTGGAGGTGTTTAAGGGACAGGTGGATGAGGTCCTGAGGGACATGCTTTAGTGTTTGATAGGAATGGTTGGACTTGATGATCCGATGGGTCTCTTCCAACCTGGTTGTTCTATGAGTCTATGATTCTATGATTAAAAGAAGGAAAAGCCTTCATCCCAGAAGGCTGTCTCCTTGATCCACCTGATTTATCCTGTGTGGGAAGCGTGTTCCTGCTGGGAAACTGGAAAGGTGTGAGGATTTGGTGCTGGGGGAGTGAGGAGTCTGCACCGAGAGACTCAGTAGGGCCAGAGCACATCGTAGAATCAAATAGTAAATATAACTGGGAGTTCCAAACCAGCTTTCCAGGCACTTGCCAATAACAAGGGCTCTTCAGAAATGTGCAGTTTCCAGGAACAGCTGCTCTGCAGTGAAATTCAGCAGAGCAGTTTTCAGGAACAGGTAAACTAGAGCAGAAAGCTTGTTTTTGTGTCTGCTGGGGCTCCTGGGGGTTGCACTGGGAGCCTGATGCTTACTCAAGGCTTTCTGGTGGAGCCTGCTCTTAGGGCACTTGAAAAAAATCACTTTTGTCTGGAGGGACATTTCAGAGGATGGAGAAGGAACACAGTGTTAATGAGAAAAGAGAACTAAGCGCCACCAAGCTAGAACTGATAGTTGGGAAACAGTAATCGCTTGTGTATGGAACACTCCCACCTGCCCTGGTTTGCACCTTTGGCATCTCAGCAGCCTTCTGAGGGCCCAGCCCAGTCCTCGCGGTTCCAGGGGGCTGGGGGTCCGATACAGCACACAGGAGCATTTTGGCTCTCAGGTCTGGTGGCTCAGACTGGCTCTCCAGGCAAGGTGCAGAGTGAAATACCCTCTGGAACAGGGTTATCTGCACTGTCTGGGGCTTGCTGATCCTCCAGCTGCCTGGGCCAGTTGTGGGCAGGGCCTTTGGTATCAAACCAGCCAGAAGAGGAAACTGCAACCTCCTCTTGCATGTGATAGCAGCTGTCCTCGCTCAGCCTGCAGTATGCTGAGTGCATGTGTGTAGGGAGGCACGTACTTACTGTAGCCTTGAATCCTGTGTTCAGTTGTGGGCCCCTCACCACAAGAAGGATGTTGAGGCTCTGGAGTGAGTCCAGAGAAGAGCAACGAAGCTGGGGAAGGGGCTGGAGAAGACGAGGAGAGACTGAGAGAGCTGGGGGTGTTTATCCTGGAGAAGAGGAGGCTGAGGGGAGACCTCATTGCTCTCTGCAATTCCCTGAGAGGAGGTTGTGGAGAGGAGGGAGCTGGGCTCTTCTCCCAGGGGACAGGACAAGAGGGAATGGCCTCAAGCTCCTCCAGGGGATGTTAAGGCTGGACGTTAGGAAAAAAATTTTCCCCGAAAGGGTTGTTGGGCATTGGCAGAGGCTACCCAGGGAGGGGGCTGATTCACCTTCCCTGGAGAGGTTTAAGGGACGGGTGGATGAGGCACTGAGGGACATGGTTTAGCATATGATGAGAATGGTTGGACTCGGTGATCCAGTGGGTCTCTTCCAACCTGGTTGTTCTATGATTCTATGATTCTATGATTTGGGGGTGTCAGGGTGAGCTTTGAGGGATCTGGGCTGGTTTTGGGGGTGTCTGGGGAGTTTTGGGGGACTAAGGGGTGATTTGGAGGTCTCTGTGACTGTTTTTTGTGGGATGAGGGAGGATTGAGGGGGACTGGGTTGGTGACAGTGACCTGGGTGTGACTGGAATGTGGTGGGTTGGGCTGGATGGGAAAGGACTGGGTTGACTGAAGTGGTCTGGGCTGCTCCATGACCACCTCTTGGGGCTCCAAGGGGTCCCAGGAACTGGGGTTCCCCCTCCCCATATCCCCAGCAGCGGCTCCAGCCCCATCGCTCTGCTCCGCCCCCTCCCATTGGCTGCACCGCCTCGCACCGGCCAATGGCAACGCATGGCGGCTGGTGACGTAACCAGTTGCCGGGCAGACCTTGTGGCAGCAGGTAGCGAACTCTTCCC